>QRFJ01007570.1:0-36099 GCA_006176705.1 Cocos nucifera
GATGCTAGTTGGTTATTTGTGGGCTAAGGAATGGTGGTCAAATTTCCACCTTATGTTGATTAATGGATTGAGCCCATTAAATTGATTTGATATGAATATGCACAAAAAATTTTTTAAGCAAGGCATTCTATGCAATTTAAACTAGATAGATGCAACTAATTAAATTCTAAAAAGCTTACCTTACTTTCAGCAATCACCAAAAGAAATTAAGAATAAAACTAATATGATGCATGCTCTAAGCAATTAGAATTTCTAATCTTATCATGAAGCTTTTAATTAGATTTAAATGGATATTTTTTAGATTAATTTAAAAATAAAATAAATAATAATAAAAAATCTAGGGTTAGGATTGATCTGACCAAGCAAAATTGAAAGTTTTCTTCTTGCCCTAATTTATTTTCTCTTTTTCTTCTTTATTTTATTTTATTTTTCTATAAAAGAAACAAGAAAAAGTTAGTAAGCAATATTTATAAAAAATTAAAAAAATAAAAATTTATTAATAATTATTTTATAAAAAATCAAAGAATTTAATGTTCGTGTCTTCTCCGATAACAACACCAAAAATTTGATGAGAGTACGATGTTGTCGTTAAGACACCATGTTTATAAGTTTTATCCAACTTTTTAAAATAATTAAAAATTAGTAGAAAGTAGTGAGTCAGATCGAATCTACAGGCAGTGTTTTGATTTTGAAATCTTTGATTTTTTTTAAAAAAAAGAAAATAGTTTCGAAATTGAAGTCAAAAAATAGAATCATAAGTAGAAACTATAAAGTGCAGAAAGATAAACTTAGTACTAAGATCTACTAGTTAGATCTTAGCATTTACTTGTATAAAAATAAAGAACAATAATTAAAGTATAAAAATTAAATTATAATAAAAATAAAGAGTAAAAAAAATTATATTAATTAAAAATTTAATTAAAAATTTAAATACATAAAATTTAAAAAAAATAAAAATAAAAATTAAAAGTAGTTGATCTTGATCATGGATCAGTGTCGGTGTTGAGATAGTGCAGAAGCCAGCTCTTTTTCGTAGTACTCATTGCTTTGAAGCAGTCTCTAACCGAAGCATGGCTCTAACCTTTACCAAACTCCTTTCGATGATCGAAGACAACTTTTTCTGGAGGCCTAGGATCCTTTAAATAGGTGTTAGAGGGCTGGATATCCTTGCTACAGGCAATATGGGACTCTCTATATGGGACTGAGGAAGTGTTTTGATCATCAAAAATAATGAAATTTGAGTGAAATTTGGATTAAAAGGAGTTCTGAATGAATTCTGCTTTCTTGCCTGAAGTCTGGCCGTTTAATAGGAATCCAACGATCTAAAAAATGCCAAAAATGGATGTGTATCAGCCCAAATCGAGTCAGATTAAGTTCTGGCTATTGGATCGCACAAGATGGAGAAAATCTGATCATCAGATCGGTGTTCTGGGTGTTTGATTACTATCGGGAGCTTATTGGACTGTCGAATTGGCATTTGGAGCGCTGTTGGCCATCGGATTGTGTAGATGAAGCAGCTTGAAACCAAATCAAAATCAAAAATAACCCTAGCCATTGGATCAAAATTGGCAGTGAGCACAACCATCCGATCATGCATTACTGTGCTCATGGACCATGATGGTCTAGCCGCACTGCACGCCACAACCAATCAGCGCACGATGTCCCCCAAAAATTATCGAAATACCCTCCCTTGAGAGTCTACGATAAGCCACGATAAATCTAGCGTCAGGGTGATGTCAGTGATGCATGGGGATGGGTGGCTTGGTCAGCTGGCTTGGCGTGTTTCGACCCGTCGGTTGGAGAATGCGCGCCGGCTTGGGTTGCAGAGCTGGCTGAGCCGATTCCATTTTTTATTTTAATTTTTTCTTTAAAAATTCATATCTAATCCATTTTAGCTCCATTTTATTTTAAATTTATTTTATTATAATAAAAAAATAAGTTCTTTTTATTGATAATAATATTTTATTTTTTATTTTTATTTTTTAATTAATTTTTTAACTAATAAAATATTAATTTTTTAAAAATATATAAAAATTAATTATTAAATTTTAAAAATAAATATAAATTAATTAATAAATTAATACTTTTATTGATAAATTTATGGTACTTATCATACCATCTAACATAAGCTTTGTTCGTCTTCGAGTAAAGAAAAAATTTTGCTTTAGATTTCTTTTGATATTAGAGTTTCGAATTTTACCTAAGCAGTTTCAAAATGGCCATTGATATTCAGTAGAGCATGAGTGAGGTATGTCATTGGGATATTAATACTTATCAATATAAAAATTAAGAAACATTAATTTTTTTAAACTTTTTCTAAATTATCCCTATCTTTATCTCTGAATCATCTAAACTTTCATATGGGCAAGTGTATTATCACTTTCATCCTTCATTTATTAAATTTTTTATTTATATTGTCTATTTTTTGATGTGAATATCATTGCTTACTTAGGCAACAGGATCCGATTACTTGATGAAAAATTAATATATTTTTTTATTTTTTTAATATTATACCACTATTGAGTGCCTTAACCCTTTAAGCTTTCTATTTGATCTATGTAGCGAGTCTTAGGTCAATGACTTCCATACCAGTTGGCTTTAGGGCACTAGGTATAAAATATCTCTCGGGCTTACTAGCTCGAATCAAACAGACTACGAGTTAAGACTAGCTTTACAATGAGCTTCTTCATCCTTTCCATCTTTTGATGCAAAACTCAATGCTTGCTTAGGTAAAGGAGGCCCGATTACTCTATAAAAAGTACTTAAAAACTATTTTATTTTTAATATTTTAATATAAAAAAATATATAATTATCCTATCTAAGCCCATAAAAAGTAGATTTTTCTTTGATGCTGGTAGAAAAAATTAGAAGTGCTAAAAAAAATTATTTATGTTCTAGACTTAATTTTTTATTAGATTTCTTTAATACTTGATTCCTCAATATCTCATAAATTCTTTGATCTGCGTATCAATTTTTTTTTAAAAATGCTTAGTTTAACTAGATTCTTAAGAATAATTGATTGTCTAAATGCTAAATACTAACTTCTTCAAGAACCTT
This sequence comes from Cocos nucifera, assembly GCA_006176705.1. Classification (NCBI taxonomy): domain Eukaryota; kingdom Viridiplantae; phylum Streptophyta; class Magnoliopsida; order Arecales; family Arecaceae; genus Cocos; species Cocos nucifera. The sequence goes on from QRFJ01007570.1 coordinate 3,058, forward strand.
AAAAATTTAATTTAAAATTTAAATTTATAAAATTAAAAAAAATAAAAAATAAAAATTAAAAGCAGCTGATCTTGATCTTGGATCGGCATCGACATTGAGATGGTGTATAAGCCAGCTCTTCTTCGCAGCATCCATTGCTTTGAAGCAGCCTCTAACCTAAGCGTGGCTCTAATCTTTATCAAACTCCTTTCCATGATCGAAGACAACTTTTTCTGGAGGCCTGGGATCCTTTAAATTGGTGTTGGAGGGCTGGATATCCTTACTGCAAGCAATATGGGACTAAGGGAGTGTTTTGATCATCAAAAATAATAAAATTTGAGTAAAATTTGGATTAAAAGGAGTCCTAGATGCCTAGACGAATTTTGCTTTCTTGAGTGAAGTCTGGTAGTTCAATAGGAATCTAATGATCCAAAAAATGCCAAAAATGGATGTGTATCAGTCCAGATCGAGTCGGATTAAGTTCTAACTACTGGATCGTGAAAGATGGAGAAAATCTGGCTATCGGATCAGAGTTCTGGGTGTTTGATTGCCGTTGGAGCATCGATCAGCATTTGGAGCACTATCGACCGTTAGATCGCATAGATGAAGCAGCCTGAAACCAAATCGAAATTGAAAATCACCTTGGCCATTGGATCAAAATTGGTAGCAAGCACAGCCATCCGATCATGCATTATTATGCTCATGGACCATGATGGACCCACTACACTACATGCCATAACCAATCAGCACATGGCAACTCCCAAAAATTACTGAAATACCCTCCCTTAAGGATATATGGTGAGCCACGATAAATCTCACGTCAGGGTGACGTTAGCGGCACACTGAGGTGGGTGGCTTGGTCGGTTGGCTTGGCGCATTTGGACGCACTGACTGGAGAAGGCTTGGGTTGTAGAGCCAACTTAGCCAATTCCTTTTTTTATTTTATTTTTTTCTTTAAAAATTTATATTTATTCTATTTTAACACCATTTTGCTTTAAATTTATTTTATTATGATAAAAAATGAGCTCTTTTTACTGATAATGATATTTTATTTTTTTATTTTTATTACTTTTTAATTAATTTTTTAATTAATAAAAATATTAATTTTTTAAAAATATATAAAAATTAATCATTAATTCTAAAAAATAAATATAAATTAATTGATAAATTAATATTTTTATTGATAAATTTATGATACTTATCACATCCTCCAATATAAGCTTTACTCATCCTCAAGTAAAGAAAGAATTTAGCTTTAGATATCTTTTAACTTTAGAGTTTCAAATTTTATCTAAGCAATTTTAAAATGGCTATTGATATTCAGTAGAGCATGAGTGAGGTGTGTCAATAGGATATTAATACTTATCAATATAAAAATTAAGTAATGAATATTAAATTTTTTTAATTTTTTCTAAATTATTCCTATCTTTATCTCTGAATCATCTAAACTTTCATATGGGCAAGTGTATTATAACTTTCATTCTTCAGTTATTGAATTTTTTTATTTACATTGTCCACTTTTTGATACGAATATCATTGCTTACTTAGGCAATGAGATCTGATTACTTGATAAAAAATTAATATATTTTTTATCTTTTTTTTAACATTGTACCACTATTGAATGCCTTAATCCCTTAAGCTTTCTATTTGATCCATGTAGCGAGTTTTAGGCCAATGACTTTTAAACCAGTTAGCTTTAGAGCACTAGGTATAAAATATCCCTTAGATTTACTAGCTCGAATCAAATAGACTATGAGTTAAGACTAGCTTTACAATGAGCTTCTTCATCCTTCCCATCTTTTGACGTGAAACTCAAGCTTAGGCAAAGAGGTCCGATTACTCAGTAAAAAGTACTTAAAAATTATTTTATTTTTTAAATATTTTTTAATATAAAGAAATATATAATTATCCTACATGAGCCCATAAAAAGTAGACTTTTCTTTGATGCTGGTAGAAAAAATCAGAAGTGCTCAACAAAAAATTATTTATGTTCTAGGCTTATTTGATTTTCTTAATACTTGATCCCTCAATATCTCACAAATTTTTTGATCTGTGCATCAATTTTCTTTTAAAAATGCTTAGTCCAACTCGATTCTTAAGCATAATTCGGTATCTAAATACTAAATACTAACTTCTTCAAGGACTTTAAAATTTTAATTTAAAATTTAAATACATAAAATTAAAAAAAAAAAAGTAGCTGATCTTGATCTTGGATTGACATCGATGTTGAGATGGTTTAGAAGTCAGCTCTTCTTTGCAGCATCCATTGCTTTGAAGCATGGCTCTAACATTTACCAAACTCCTTCCCATGACCGAAGATAACTTTTTCTAGAGGCCTGAGGTCCTTTAAATAGGTATTGGAGGGCTAGATATCCTTGATGTAGCCAATATAGGACTAAGAGAGTGTTTTGATCATCAAAAATAATGAAATTTGAGTGAAATTTGGAGTAAAAGAAGTTCTAGATGAATTCTGCTTTTTTGGGTGAAGTCTGGCCATTCAATAGGAATCCAACGATCCAAAAAATGCAAAAAATGGATGTGTATCAGCTCAGATCAAGTTGGACTAAGTTCTGGCCATTGGATCATGCAAGATGGAGAAAATCTAGCCATTGGATCAGAGTTCTGGGTGTTTGATTACCGTCGGGAGCTTCCTAGACTGTCGGATCAGCATTTGGAGCACTATCGACCATCGGATCATGTAGATGAAGCAACCTGAAATCAAATCAAAATAAAAAATCATCTTGATCGTTGGATCAAAATTGGCAGTGAGCACAGCCATCCGATCATGCATTACTGTGCTCATGGACCATGCTGGACCGGCTGCACTACACGCCGCAACCAATTAGTGCATGGCATCTCTCAAAAATTATCGAAATACCCTTCCTTTAGGGTCTACGGTGAGCCACGATAAATCTGATGTCAGGGTGACGTCAGTGGTGCATGGGGGTGGGTGGCTTGGTCAGCTGGCTTGGTGCATTTGGATGCGTCGGCTAGAGAATGCATGCTAGCTTGGGTTGTAGAGCCAGCTTAGCCAATTCCTTTTTTTATTTTAATTTTTTTTTTAAATTCATATCTAATCCATTTTAGCTCTATTTTGCTTCAAATTTATTTTATTATGATAAAAAAAATAAACTCTTTTTACTGATAATGATATATTTTTTTATTTTTTTAATTAATAAAAATATTAATTTCTTAAAAATATATAAAAATAAAGTATTAATTTTTAAAAATAAACATAAATTAATTGATAAATTAATGCTTTTATTGGTAAATTTATGGTACTTATCACATGCTCAATGTCCTTATTCTTAATAAGTATCTGTACTCTCGCTCTATTGTCTCCATACCATATACTCAAGACTAATCTATCCTAAAAAAGTAATCATATACCAATCTTCTAGATTGATCATCATCCTCGTGATGATTCTATGATCAGAAGTAATTTATAAATTAACTATGATAATACATGCCTTAAATTTTTAACTTTTGAAAATATGCGTTATCATGCTTGTTAACTCAAAGAATGTATCATAGATATTTTAAATACATAATATAATAAAAAATAACCTTTTTATTAATTTTAGATAAAATTATAAAAATACCTCTAGAAAGTATTTTACAACTATCGGCCAATCTGACTTCTAGAGCACTCATCTAACAATCTCTCACTTGACCTAAAGCCAATTGGCTATAAATCTAAGTCCCATCTTCTCAAGATGGGCTTCAATTTTCTACTGGCTCAATGGCTTCATCAGTGGGTCAGCTACATTATCTATAGTGTTAACTCTCTTGACCTTGATGTATCTCTTCTCGGATAATCGTGGATGAGGTGATATCGCTGCTCGATGTGCTTAGACTTTTGGTGAGATCTTGACTCCTTAGCTAGGGCTATGGCACTATTATTATCGTAGTATAGAGAGACGGTATCTGATGGCATCACTCCAAGCTCTACGGTGAACTTCTTGAATCAGAATACTTTCTTTGCAGCTTTTGAAGCAGTGATATATTTTGCTTCCATGATAGAGTCTGCTATCATCATCTGCTTGAAACTCTTCGAGCTTATAGCACCACCATTGCACAAAAATAGACTATCAGATGTCGACTGTTGATCATCTATATCAAACATAAAGTCTGAGTTTGTATACCCTTGGACTTGGAATTCTCCATTATCAAAGATCAATAACATATCCTTAGTCCTTCTCAAGTACTTAAGGATACACTTCATAGAAGTCTGGTTCTCTTTCTCTAGATTTGATTGATATCTGCTCATGATACTTACAGCATAGGCGATATTAGGTCGTGTATATAGCATAGTATATATGAGGCTCCCTATTGTCGACGCATAAGAGATCTTGCTCATACGTTCAATCTCCTAAGGTGTGTTGGGGCACATCTTTTTTGAGAGATGAAAGCCACGTCTGAAGGGCACTAGTCCCCTCTTGGAGTTTTCCATATTGAACCTCTTCAGCACCTCCTCTATGTACAATATTTGTGAGAGACCCAGCTTCCTCTTCGATCTATCCCTATAGACCTTAATCCCCAAAATAAAAGATGCTTCTCCTAGGTTTTTTATAAAAAATTCTTTCGATAACTACACTTTGACCGAGGTGAACATGAGAATATCATTCTCAATTAGGAAAATATCATCCATGTACAGTATGAGGAAGACAACAGCATTCCCATTGATCTTTTTGAAAATTTAAGACTCCTCATTTTTTATGAAACCAAATGATTTGATTACATTATTAAAATGAGCATTCCAGCTTCAAGATGCTTGCTTAAGTCCATAAGTGAATCTTTGCAGCTTGCAGACCTTGTGATCACTATCACCAGATATGAAACCAAGCGGTCGTTTCTATATAAATATTTTTCTCAAGATATCCCTTCAAGAATGCTGTTTTCACATCCATCTACCATATTTTATAATCAAAATACTCTACAAGAACAAGCAATGTGTGGATGAATTTAAGCATGGCTACTGACGAGAAGGTATATTGATAGTCAATGCCTTCACACAGATTATATCCTTTCATCACTAGCCTAGTCTTGAATGTCTCTATATTTTCATCTACACCTATCTTTCTCTTGAAGATTCATTTACACCCAATAGGTACTATACCTTCAGATGGATCTACTAAGGTCTAAACTTAGTTCGAGAGCATTGAGTCAATCTTTGACTTCATTGCCTCTAGCCATTTCTTAGAGTCAATATCTGATATCGCCTTGTTATAGGTCTTGGGATCATCACCATGAACCCCATTTTTCATGAGGAACATTTTCTCTACATCCTTTGAAATAGTATCTATGTACCTTTTAGGAGGATGGAAAATCTTACTTGATCTATGAGGTGGAGGAGGTAGTATGTTGATTGGCTCATACTGATTGGGTTCCACAGGTTTCTTAGCTCGTTGCTCTTTAGAGATTTTTTTCTTGAGCCTGATTTATCTTCTGATGCCACCATCTTGAACAAACTATTTTTCAAGAAAAATAGTGTGTTGACTCACAATCATATTGTGATATTCCGAAAGATAGAAATAATATCCTAATAACTCTTTAGGATATTTGATGAACTAAGCTCTAAGAGACTTAGACTCTAACTTATCCGCATGTTGTCTCTTGACATTTGCCGGACAATCCCAAATTCTGAGATGACTCAGACTTGATTTCTTACCATATCATATCTCATATGGTATGGTAGGAATGATTTTAAATGGAACCCTATTTAATAAATAAATGGCTGTCATTAGACTATGTTCTCAAAGAAACTCAGAAAGATCTATGAAGCTCATCATGGATTGAACCATATCTAATAGAATCCAATTTCTCTATTTTGAAACTCCATTGAGTTGAGGCATTCCAAATGGAGTCCATTGTGAGACTATGCTATTATTCTTGAGATAGTCTAAAAATTTTTGACTAAGATATTTGCCTCCTCGATTTGATCGAAGAATCTTGATGGGCTTTTTGATTAGCTTTTATACTTCATATCTTAATTTTTTAAACATTTTAAAGGGTTCAGACTTATGTTACGTCTGGTACACATATCCATACCAAGATAGATCATAGATAAAGATAATGAAGTAGAAAAAATTACCTCTAGTCGATACATCAAATGGGCCATACACATCTGTATGTATTGGGATAAGTAAGTCTGTGGCTCTTTCTCCATGTCCTACAAAAGAGAGCTTGATCATTTTGCCTTGAAGGCATGACTCATAAATTGAATATGACTCGAAAGTCAATGAACTCATTAGTTCAAATTTTTTCAATTTATTAATCCTGTGTTCAGCTACATGACCTAGCCTAAGGTGCCATAGATACCTTTTATTAATACTATCCCTAGGTCATTTTGATCATATGGCATTCATGTTTTGCTTGACATTAAAAATAGAAACATCTACATGTAACTGATAGAGTCCATTAATTAAGAAACCACTAGCAATTTTATTTTTTTTATAAAAAATTATACAGTGGTCCTTAAAGAAACTAATTACATAGTTATCTTATGCTAAACATGAAATAGAAATCAAATTCCTACTTATAGCAGGCACAAAGTAATAGTCTCTAAGAACAAAAATTAATCCAGATGGTAGTCAAAGAGGATAATTTTTTACGACTGTAGCAACAACTCTTGCTCCATTTTCGATGGACTAGATCATCTCACCATCCCGCAACCTCTTGCTCTCCTCAAGATCCTATATACAAGTGCACAAGTGAGCACTAGAACCAAAGTCTAGCAGCCAACTAGATGTAGAGGAAACTATTAGTCTCAATGACGAGCATACCTCTAGAAGGACCTGCCACTTTCTTGTTCTTCAGGCTGGCCAGGTATGCAGGGCAATTTTGCTTTCAATGACTATCGAAGTTGTAGTGGAAACATTTTTCCTTCTTCGTGGCCTTCTTCTTTGGCTCGCACTTTTTCTTCTTTCCCTCTATCTTCTACTTCTTCACAGACCTTGTTTTTTTCAAAAAACTTTTTCTTGGTAGAAGTCCACTCTATAGCCAGAATTGAGTTCTTTGAACCTTTCATAGTTTGCTCAGTAGTAACTAGCATATTCATTAACTCAGCCAAGGTGCACTGGAGTTTATTCATATGGAAGTTTATGATGAACTACCCATACGAATCAGTCAAAGATTGTAGGATCACATCAATCTACAGGTCCTTATCCATTATGACACTGAGTTTCTCAAGCTCTTCTAAGTCATTGATTATTGCCAAGCAATGATCTTGGACTGACTGCCCATCATGTATCTGTATCTTAAAAAGTCTCCTCGAGACTTGATAATACACTGCACGACTCTATTCACCAAACAACTATTATAGGTGAACCAACATTTAGGGAGCAGTCCTAATGTCTTCATGTTGGCACTGCAGCTCATCTGACATTGAGCCCAATATGTAGCACCTAACTTTCTTATCATCGTTAGACCATCTTTCATGAGATCCTCTCTGATCAGCGGTCAGACGGGTTGGTAGAATGGAAAGTTTCTAGTTCAACACATAGGATAGCATTTTAAAACTCAAAATAATTTTCAAGTTCCAAAGCCAATCCTTATAATTGGGCTTGGTTAGTCTGTGGGTATCTAGGATTCAGACGAGGGGGTTTAATGTAGACATTTTCCTATAGAGAGTCAAACTTTCTACTTAGACTTGTAATTTGACTTAACCAATTTATTTAGCAATTTTATTTTTAAATAAATTTAGACTCCTATTATTTTCTCCAATCCCTACACTTTTTTATCAGAGATGCGAAAGTCTACATGATTAATAACTTTTAGTTGGTGATGCGGTCCCATCGACTGGCTCACCATTTCATCTAATAGTTATTAGTGATTGATCAATCGATGAGTGGACAACTCTTGTCCAATATTTCTCCAAATATGGTGCACCCAAACTTAGTCTCCAATTCATGAAGCTCATTATGCCTGGAATATTGCTCCACTCCTTAGTTAAGTCAGAGCCACCATTTGCATGAACTGGATTCTCGATTGGATCCCTCTATATTCAAAATATTGAGCCCAACCCATCCTCCAATCCATAGCATTCAATGCCTAATAGACGTGGTTGCATCTTTTTGATGCAACTGAACCACTGTATCTAGCCAAGAACAATCAATCCTAGGAAGGGCCCGTACATCTACAATGATGGAAGACCTATGACTTAATATTTTCTTAGAAAGATTTCAATTTAGATCTCTTAGACTTGACTTAGTCATAACAATTATGACTAACCTAGTGGTATGGGTTAGCTCGAATCGTTAGTCACCTCAAACCAGAACTGGGTCGATCCAAATGACTAAGTACGTGAGGCCGATGGGAGGGATATGCCATTAATTCACCATAAACGCATTCAGATCAAATAGCTTCCAATTAAAAATTAGTCGATCGTATCTGTCAAACTTATCTTAGATACCAAATTATCAAATCAGAACTGATTAGGTTAGCCTACAATATAAGGCTCGAACAATGGAGCCAAATTAGATCTTAAAATGGTCAACCACATGTGACTATGAGTCAACCTTGACCAAGACTTACATCTAATGGACTGGTCAAATCTAAGCACTTTTGGTCTCTCCTAACTAACTCTTGATTTGATTTAATCATTTGCTTGACCTAATTGAGCAACCCATATCCGAACCCATGTTTTATGAAGATGTCTTAAATCTAAAAATTCATAATTTTTAGACCTAACTGATTTCATAAATTTAATTTTTAATTAAGTCCAAAGGTTCAATAACAAAACATGCATCAAAGATCCTAGGATTTCAAAATTTAGAATTTTGTTAATTAGGATGGGGTGCTCTTATCGAGCATAGGTCGTTATATGCCATATAAGTTGGTTGTCCTCTTAATCAAGGAGTGTGGAGATACTGGTATGGCATACAGATGAGATGTATGGGTACATCATCATTGAACGTGATCAACTTTAGAGCATTCTACTATCGAGAATATCTCTAATGGGATATAGGTATAAGTATCCCTTAGACCTGAGATTACCTCAGTGACTTGCAAGCAACTCACTGTGCTTTGGTACTGAACTAACTAAATTTTTAAGTTCAGCAATGGAAGGCTTCTAGGCACAATCAAGTACTTATAAAGTCGGAGTGTAATCAAGATGGAATTGACCACTCCAAGAGTTGGAGAAGAATGTATCACTATATTTCAATATAGCAAAACCTTGGCCAAGGATAATCCATTCAGATAGATTTGATATTTTGAAATACAATATGGACAACCTAATCAGAATTGATAGTTGAACTCTGAGATATTCCTACAAGCATTATGGTCAAGGGGATGAATTATATTAAAACTATATTCGCGTGGGTTCTAAGGATGGTGTTCTACACCTTTCGACCTATCCAGCCGTTGGATATCATTGCTAGATGATCACTTCGATTGGTATAAGAATTTATTTCTATGCTATCAGCTTAGGATCGGACCTATGAGGTCACACACATTAGAGTTCACATTCCAATCGGAATGGTTGATTAGCAATTTAGAATTATTTTAGGATTAAACGATCAATACGATTGATCCTAGTGCAAGTGTTGCAGGAGGATCGATTAGCAATTTGATTACTAATTAGCTTAATTTGATTAAGCAAGAAGGCTAAGATTAAGTTTAATTAAATATAATTTAATTAGATTTAGTTTGGACTTGATTGGATCAAGTCCAATTGGCTTATTGGATAAGTCAAGTGCAAGAAAGAACTAGTCCTAGTCTAACTAGGACTCGGGTCAACCCAATTTTCTAATTTGATTAAAAAATTAAATTAAAATTAAATCTAATTTAATTTAATTTAATTAAATCTTTAAATGGGTTAGGGTCTTATTTAATTAGGTTGGTTTACTCTTATTTTTATTTGGTTAAAAGATCTTGTTTGACCAAGTCAAAATAGGAGTCCTAGTGTGACTAGGATTCCCTATTCCTTGCGCCACCTAATCCTCACGCCCCATCCTTTTCTCTTTGTATTTTTATATGAATAATCTCCATGCCTAAGGTTTCTCATGCCTCCCTTCTCTCTTCCTTTTTCTTATATGGAAGTTTGTTGGAAGACCAAGTCAAAAGGGGAATTAGTTTTGCTTAAGGATTTTATGAGATAGAATCCTTGTCAACCAAAACTCTTCCCATAAGTGTGCTGACCCATCCTTCCTTATTTTCTTTGATTTTTATGATAAAAGAGGACTTTTTTATGCATCCCCTTTTGCTGGTCCATGGTAAAAAAAAAAGGTGGGGGCACCCAAGAATTGGGCGCCTCAACAACTTCCCTTATTTAATCCTTCCTAGTCTAAGTTTTTGATCTAACTTGGAATTTGCATATCTCTTTATTTAAAGAGAATATTTAGCTAATATTTTTGTAGGTTGTAGACATTTGAGAGCTCTCTTTGGTGTACAAAATTAGAGAAAAATTCATCTAGGTCATGGAGATATTGAAAACATAAATTAGGGTGTTTAGAAAAGAACAAAGAAGAAGAAGAGGATCTTCTTCTAGGGTTTTTGTTCCAGATCTCTTCCTTTTTTTTTGTGAGCTTTTGAGAGGTGTCTCAGCATCACAAATCTTTCTTTTTTTTTTGATATTTTTGAGTATCCAAGTTTTAAAGAAGAAAGCATTGGATCAACTGTCGAAGAGAGATCAGCATAGTGCTAGCATACTGTGTTGATTTCTTACATCAGGATCTTTGATCGTGTTCGTAGGCTCGTGTGGATGACTCCTAGAGGTCAGATGTATGTACGGCTCGTGACTTCATTCTCAAGCCTGGATCAGCAAGTTAGAACATCTAACTTGCTCAAGTAATAGATTTGATCTATTAACTTCATACGTGCATTTGATGTAGTGTAGATCTAGGTTGATTTGATCAACCTTTTCTTTCTTGTTTGATTTTAATTTATGATTTAATATCATACCTTGATCATATAATAGATCTAAGATTTAGATATTTATATATTTATTTAAATAAATATTTAATTTATTTAAGTCTTCCACTGCATGATCTTAAAAAAATTTTAAGATCTATCCTGTGAAACCCTAGATCTGGTTCCTACAATTAGTATCAGAGCCTAAATTCTTATTGCATGATTTTTGTGTATGTTTAGATTATTTTTTAGATTAAATCTAATTTATAATCTAATTATTAAATATAAAATTAAAAAAAAAATTTAGATCTCACGAACTATCATAAGGTTGTCTTGCTGTAAGGTTTATCCCTTACAGTGAAAAGATTATCCTAGTTCGTGATGATCTGACTCTAATCATAAATTTATTAGATTTAATCTAATTTTATTTATAATTTAATAAATTTAAAATAATTTTAAATCTAAAAATAAAATATTTTAGATTGCACGGACTGCCATAAGGTTGTTCTAATGTAAGGTTTACCCCTTATAGTGAATAGGTTGTCCTAGTACGTACTGATCTAAAATATTGATCATAAAATTTTAGATTAGATCTAAGAGATTTTATTATCTGATTAAAAATATTTTAATCTGATTTCAATCATCATAAATGTGTTAGATTTGACCTAGGGAGATTTATGATTGATTATTATTGAAACTATTTCAATTACATGAACCTGATTAGATTAGATCTAAAGTAGTTTTATATTTAGTTTACTTGCATATTGATTATGAATCAAACATATAACTTGATTGATAGAACCATGTTGTAAAAATATTTTACAAACATAAAAATTATTTTTGAAAAGTCGAACCCCAACCCTCAGTCCAAAAATTTATTGAGAATTAAGAAGTTGATTGATTAGGATCTAGGATTGTGAATTGAAGATCCTAAGACACAAATCATAACACATTGGATTAAATGGGTTAGTGGAGATTAGATCCATTAATTGGGTTAGACCTAGGGTTAGATTAAAGAATGAACTTAATTAGAGAATTGACTAAATCTAATCAATTCTTGTCTTAGATTAGGTCAAGAATTCTCTAGATTAATTACAATAGTTATAGTTGGTCAAGTCCATGTCTTTAATAAGACCCAAGATGGACTTGATTCTTAGCTACGCGGTCTAGCACGAACTGTTAGATTGATCTAATTAAAACTAATTAAACTAGTTGGTGTCTAAGGTAAACTAGATCGGTGGTTTTTAATTGGCAGCCCGCTAACCTAGCCATTTTTAATGGTGTCTAAGACAAGCTTTGGAAGACCCTCCCACCGATCGAACTTACCTGGCCTTTTGGTGAGATTATATTTTGATTGAATCACTTGACTATTCAAGCTGACCCATGTCAGCTAGGTAAATCAGTGTGACTGATTTAGGTGCTCCTAGATCAGCCTATTAGTGGTCTCCCTTAAGCTGACTTGGTAAAGTCAGTAGGATGATCATGATAATCTGGTTAATCTGACCTACTCACTTCTATAAATAAATACTCTAAAATTATTATGTTCCTAAAATGAAATAGTTATATGATAACTGGATCATAGCCTCCCATTAAAGTTGACGATAATGGGTCAATTAGTTGGATAATCATTGGAAGCCCAAAGGCCTGGTGCTTATCAGTTGATGGAATTATCATTCATTATATGATCTCTTTAATACATCTTTCTAAATGATGGTCAGGTGAGCCAATCAAAGTTGGACCTGATCATTTATTGGTTAGATAAGCTAAGTATGGTCATGTTAATGGTTGGACCTAACTGGACCCTTTTTTGAGAAGGCTAAAGCCAACTGATCAGGGGCTGGGGCAAAATTTAATTATTAAAAATTATTTAGAGAAATAATTGATTATGAACCTACCCTTAGATGTACATGGATTGATCAACCAAAGTTGGACTCGTGTGTAGTCTATGTAGATTCTAGTACCCACTAAGAAATTAGGATAATTTTTTGAATTAAAGGTAGAGGCTACCAATTCGAATAAAATAGTGGAAGAAATCTTTTGATTAAAGTCTAAATATTTTGGTTTAATGAATCAATTACTAATTAGATTTTGATTTTTCTTTGTGCAGACATGGTCACTTTCCTATTGCTCCAATCATTATTGGAAAATGATAAGTTGGTAGGACCCAACTTCGATAGTTGGTACCAAAAGTTAAAGATTATCTTGGAGCATGAATGGATCCTATATGTGCTGATGGTTCATGCACCTGAGGTGCCTATTGCCAATGCACGTGGAACAGTCAGAGACACTTATTAGAAGTGGCTCAGTGATCGAACCATGGTGTTCTACATTATGCTAGCTGTGATGAGTGATGAGTTCAGTCATAGGTTTGAGACAGCTCAGTCAAATAAAATGCTCCAAGTATTGGAGGATTCTTTTAGCACATCCGATGATGTTGAGAGGCACAAGACTAGTTGCGCCATCTTCAACATCAGAATGCAGGATGGAGCCTCTATCACTGATCATGTACTGTACATGATCGAGCTGATAGAGTGCTTGAGCAAACTCAGCTTTTCCTTGCATGAACAACTTGAAAAAGATGCAATACTGAACTCGTTGCTAAAGTCCTATCACCCTTTCCTTACTCATTATAGAATGACAAAGCTTAAAGTAAACTACCATGGCTTACAGGGGTTACTTCAGAACTTTGAGAAAGATTACCAGCTCCATAAAGAGTCGGTGAACTTAGTGGAAGGTTTGTCTTCTGATTCTCAATCCTTTAGGAAAGGAAAGAAGAACAAGAAGAAGAAAATAAAGAAACTGCAAGTTCAGGCTAGAACATCAGTGCAGGGCTAGACCAGGAAGATCAAGCCCGATAAGAGTCAAGTTGAATGCTTGTTTTGCAAGAAGCGGGGACATTGAAAGTGGAACTATCCTTAGTACATTGCCTTCCTGGATCCAAATAGATAGAGAAAGAAGCAAGCTATTACTGGGCAAGGTATTTATATGATAACTCCTTGCAATTTTTCTATTTATGATATTACTGACTGGGTATTGGATACCAGTAGCCCTTACCATATTTGTAATTCATTGCAAGAGTTGTAGGTCAGTAGAAGATTCGAGCAAGATGAGAGATTCCTGAATGTTAGAGATGGAAGACCAGTTCCAGATATAGCTTTAAAAATTTTGAAACTTGTATTTGAATCTCATACCATTATTCTTAGTGATTGTCATTTCTATCCTAGTTTCTTTTTAAATATCATTTCTGTAGGCCTTTTGGCCATGAATAATTATGAAATTTCAATAAAAAAATGAGTTTGTAATGTCATTATGAATGGTGTTACTACTTTCTATGGAGAATTGAACAATGATGTATATATGTTATCATAATCTATTAATGTAGTCTATTCTACTGGCAAGCACCCTAAATTAGATAGTGTATCAGATATCTGCTTATGGCACTATAGGCTAGGTCATATAAACAAGAACAGGATAAATATGTTGACTCAAGAGGAAATCCTCAAAGTCAGTGATTGTGAATCACTTCCAAACTATGAGTCCTATTTTCTTAGTAAAATGACCAAGTCACCTTTTACTGAAAAAGGTGAGAGAGCCAATGAGCTCTTAGGTCTAGTACATACTAATGTATGTGGATCAATGAGCATAAGTGCCAGAGATGGATATATCTACTTCATCACTTTCATAGATGATCTATCTAGATATGGATATGTCTATCTAATGAAACATAAGTTGAATTCTTTTGAAATATTCAAACGATTTCGAAGTGAAGTAGAAAAATAAATTGAAAAGAGTATTAAAACTTTTTGATCTGATCGAGGAGGAGAATATCTTTTTGGTGAGTTTCTCACATATCTAGGAGAGAATGAAATTCTCTCTCAATGGACTTCTTCTGGAACACCACAGCATAATGGTATGTCTGAAAGAAGAAATCAGACTCTGTTAAATATGGTTCGATCCATGATGGAATTTTTCAGCTTGCCGATATCCTTCTAGGGATATGCACTCAAATCGGCTTGTTATCTATTAAATAGGGTTCCAAGTAGGTCTGTAGTTAAAATCCCATATGAGATATGGATAGGACGTAAACCAGCACTTTCACACCTTAGGACTTGGGGGTGTCCAACTTATGTCAAATGATTAGTTACAGACAAACTTGAACCTAGGTCTGATAAGTGTTCATTCATAGGATACCCAAAATAGACCAAAGGATGCTATTTCTATCATGCTGATGAATAAAAGATGTTCGTCAGCCTTAGGACAATCTTTTTAAAAAAAGAGTTCCTTGGTGAAGGAACTGTTGCCTCTAAGGTTGAACTTGATGAAGTTCAACAAATAGAAAGTTTGACACAGAATGTTGAACCTAAGTTGGATTTGATCAGATCAGATCCGAAGCCTAGTGAACCCACACCATTAAGATGATTCGATAGAGTATTGCGCCATCCGGATAGATACTATAGATTA
This sequence comes from Cocos nucifera, assembly GCA_006176705.1. Taxonomy (NCBI): domain Eukaryota; kingdom Viridiplantae; phylum Streptophyta; class Magnoliopsida; order Arecales; family Arecaceae; genus Cocos; species Cocos nucifera. Next base: position 18,352 of record QRFJ01007570.1, read on the forward strand.
TTGGTTCAGGATGATGATCCCATCGAACTCGATGAGAACGATGAGGATCTGATCACTTCTATAGATGCGATGCAGAGATCTGACTCTAAGAAATGGCTAGAAGCCATGAGATCCAAAATGAATTCCATGAAGGTCAATGATGTATGGATATTAGTTGACCCACTTGAAGGGGTTAAACTCATTAGATGTAAATGAATATTCAAAAGAAAAAGAGGCACAGACGGAAAGGTGGAGACCTATAAAGCCCATCTAGTTGCCAAGGAGTATCGTCAACATTATGGTATTGACTATGACGAGACATTCTCTTCAGTGGCAATGCTTAAATTCATTCGGATAATGCTTGCAATAATTGCCCACCTGGACTATGAGATCTGACAGATGGATGTGAAGATGGCTTTCCTAAATGGAGAGCTAACTGAAGAGATGTATATGATACAACCTGTGGGGTTCACATCCATAGATGAATCCAAGGTGTGCAGGCTTTAGAGATCTATTTATGGATTAAAGCAAGTATCTCGGAGTTGGAACATGCATTTTGATAAAGTGATCAAAATGTATAGCTTCATTAAGAATGGAGAAGAATCCTGCATTTATAAATGGGCAAATGGTCCAGTAGTGGTATTTCTTATTTTGTACGTGGATGACATTCTCTTAGTCGAGAATGACATCTCCGCACTATAAGAAATAAAAGTCTGATTGTCATCACAGTTCTCCATGAAGGACTTGGGTGAAGCATCCTACATCCTAGGGATGAAGATCTATAGGAATAGATCTAAAAGGATGCTTGGTATATTTCAGTCCACATACATAGAAACTGTGCTGAAGAGGTTCAGCATGGAGAATTTTCAAAGGGGCTATCTTTCGATAGACCAAGAAATTTCTCTCTCTAAGAAGGATTGTTCGACAACTCTTGAAGAGAGAGAGAGCATATGAGTAGAATTCCATATGCTTTGGTAGTAGGGTCTATTATGTATGCAATGACATGTACGAGACTAGACGTGGCATACTCACTAAGAGTAGTGAGTAGATACCAGTCTGATCCTAGAGAAAATCATTGGAAGGTGGTTACAACCATACTTAAGTATTTGAGAAATACTAAGGATCAATGGTTGGTTTATGGTGAGTCAGATCTGAAGCTTATGGGGTTTACAGACTTCAACTTTCAATCTGATCATGATGACAGTAAAAGTAAATTGGGGTATATCTTTACTCTAAATGATGGAGCCATCTATTGAAAAAGTTTCAAGCAGCATATAGTGGCTGACTTTATTTGTGAAGCAGAGTACATGGCAGCATCAGATGCAGCAAAAGAAACTATGTGGCTTAGAAAGTTTATCACCGAGCTTGAAGTAGCACCCTCTATTGATGGTTCAGTTCTGCTCTACTGCGACAGCACTAGCGCCATAGCTCAAGCAAAGAAACCTAAGGCACATCAGTAGACAAAGCACATTCTACATTGCTTCCATGTGGTCCATGAGATCATGGATCGTGGTGATGTCGACCTTCAGAAGATCGCTAGAAAGGAGAACCTAGCCGATCCCTTCACTAAAGTCCTGAAAATCAAGGAGTTTGACAATCATAAGTTGAAGATGGGTATTAGATTCTATGCCGAGTGGCTTTAGGATAAGTGGGAGTTATTGAAAATTATGTTCCAAAGCTAATCATCAGCCTATTGATGGTTTAGATATTATAATTAATTTATTAATTAATAAAAAATATTTTGGCATCTCTTTTCATCATAAATTTATATATTCTAATGAACTTCATTGCTGTGATGAAGTCCTTAGGATCATTTAGTTTCGATAAAGAGAGGATTTATCGATTAGTCCTTAAATTTATTTACGATCAAATGATAGGCTGTTAATTAAGATGACAGCGTCTATCGAGCATAGGTCGCTATATGCCATACAGGTTGGTTATCCTCTTAATCAAGAAGTGTGAAGATACTGATATGGTATACAGATGAGATGTATGGGTACATTATCATTGAATGTGACCAACTCTAGAGCATTCTGCTATCGAGAATGTCTATGATGGGATATAGGTATAAGTATCCCTTAGACCTGAGATCACCTCAGTGACTTGCAAGCAACTCATTGTGCTTTGGTATGGACTAACTAAATTTTTAATTCAAGAACAGAAGGCTTCTAGGCATAGTTCAAGTACTTACGAAGTCGGAGTGTGATCAAGATGGAATTGACCACTCCAAGAGTTGGAGAAGAATGTATCACTATATTTTAATATAGCAAAATCTTGACTAGGATAATCCATCAAATGGATTTGATATTTTGAAATATAATGTGGACAACCTGATCAGAGTTGACAGTTGAACTCTAAGGTGTCCTACGAGCATTATGGTCAAGGGGATGAATTATATGGAAACTATATTCGCATGGGTTCTAAGGATGGTATTCTATACCTTTCGACCTATCTGGCCATCGGATATCATTGTTAGATGGTCACTTCGATTGGTATGAAAATTTATTTCTATGCTATCGGCTTACATTCAAACCTATGAGGTCACACACATTAGAGTTCACATTCCGATCAGATGGTTGATCAGTGATTTAGAATCATTTTAGAATTAAATGATCAATGCGATTGATGTTTGACCTAATGCTAGTGTTGCAGGAGGATCGATTAGTAATTTAATTACTAATTAACTTAATTTAATTAAGCTAGAAGGCTGAGATTAAGTCTAATTAAATATGATTTAATTAGATTTGGTTTGGGCTTGATTGGATCAAGTCCAATTGGCTTATTGGATAAGTGAAGTACAAGGAAGAACTAGTCCTAGTCTAACTAGGACTCGGATCTACCCAATTTTCTAATTTGATTAAAAAATTAAATTAAATTTAATCTATTTTAATTAAGTCTTTAAATATGTTAGGGCCTTATTTAATTAGGTTGGTTTACTCTTATTTTTATTTGATTAAAAGATCTTGTTTGACTAAGTCAAAACAGGAGTCCTAGTGTGACTAGGACTCCCAATTCCTTGCGCCACCTAATCCTCACGCCCCACCTTTTTCTCTTTGTATTTTTATGTGAATAATCTCCACACCCAAGGTTTCTCAAGCCTTCCTTCTCTCTTCCTTTTTCTCATAGGAAAGTTTGTTGGAAGACCAAGTCAAAAGGAGAATTAGTTTTGCTTAAGGATTGTATAAGATAGAATCCTTGTCAACCAAAACTCTTCCCATAAGTATGCCGACCCATTCTTTCTTATTTTCTTTGATTTTCATGATAAAAGAAGACTTTTTTGTGCATCCCCCTTTGCTGGTCCATGGCAGTAAAAAAAGGTGGGGGCGCCCAAGAGTTGGGTACCCCAACAACTTCCCTTATTTGGTCCTTCCTAGTCTAGGTTTTTGACCTAACTTGGACTCTATATATCTCTTTATTTAAAGTGAAGTTTTGGCTAAAATTTTTTTGACTTGTAGAAATTTGAGAGATCTCTTTGAAGGGAAATCCTGATTTCTCGGTCCAGGTTCGTCCAGATCTGATTAGATCAAGAGATATATTTCAAAAATTTTCTCTTGATCTTAATCAGATCTTGATATGTTTCAGATCTGATTCTTATTATTTTAATAAATAAAATAAAATAAGATAAATTAAATCAAATTCAATTTACCTGATTTGGGTAATCCTATTACCCTGTAGATGATCCTGATTGCAGCGGAAGGTTCTGGATCTTAGCCACGCAAGCGCCTGGCCTCTACCGGTATCCACTCGGGTTGGATCTGGAGATCCTCTTCTTCTCTATCACACCTCCAAAAATCAGATCTGGATCTGATCTGGAGGATCTTCAAAACTCTTTTGAAGATCTGCAGTCGTCCTTTTGCAGCAGCGCAGCCTTCTTGCTTTTGATCGCCTTTCCTTGATCTGAATCGCACCAAACTAAGTCCAAAACACCTTTTGGACGTGGAGAGCAAGAGGAGAAGAGACTATGGCATGGAGAAGGAGGGGAGAGGCAGCCTTGGGGCGTATCTAATAGCATTGGAATTAGGGTTGGGCGCAGGGTCTTATTTATAGACCTCTTGTGATCCAACTCCTCTTCCTCTCAACCAATCACAACCCTTTGTGAAATCAGATCTAAATCTGATTGGTTGGAATAGAGACCCCTGGATTCCTCCTTAGAGGGCGCCTAAGACCAGTCAAACTGGATTCTTAGTAGAACTCTGATTGGAATCCAAAAGGGAGGTGGAGTCCTTGTCCAACAAGGACTCCTAGGCGCCTCCTACTTGGGCTCACGCCACCCTTGGCGTGCGCCCTTCTCCTTGCCAGGTTCTGGCAGGGGGACAGGCCCCCACCAGCTCTCCAATAGGTGCATGACATGTGGTCAAAAGTCAAAGGGTCAATGGTCAACGTTTGACCAGTCAAAGGTAGACTTTTGACCAAAGTCAAAGAACAAGAAATGGCAGGTGACCAAAAATGGCAGGTAATGTCTTACAAATAAGACAACCTATTCTGACTTGGACAACCTCCAGTCAGACCATATGAAGGCCTCTGATTGAGCACAAACTCCTTTGGCTCAGTCAGGACAACTTATTTATGATAGTAAAAGAAGAACGTTAGGTTCAATCGAGTGCTAGCACGATTTCCTTGAACCTAATTGAATCTCATTCAGATCAATTGAACTAGATCAGTTCAATTGATGATCACCAGATTCAAACCCTTGTTTGTGTGACCCAGTTAGGTTCAGTTCTGTATGGTAATGGGATATGTCATGATCTCTATCATCGACATCATCGAAACTCCTTTCGATGGATCAGAACTCTTCTGATTCGAACAGCTAGAATGATCGATCATCTAAATCATTCTAATTGCTCCCAAAATCCACCAGTGACACCTAGCAGTATATGGTGGCAACCCATCAGAGCTGAATGCGAACCTCTTGGTGCAGCTACCTGTGTGATTAAGTTCTTCTATCTTGAGCCCCGATCAGATTAGGGTTAAGGTGAACTCGTCAAACCCTAGTCTCTGTCATATGATGTAATCATTCGATTCGAGTCCAATGTGAAAATCTAAATAGAAACTCTTTCTATTATTTCACTCTGCCATGGCCATGGGCTTCTGGACTTGATTCTCATGATCATCATAGGGCTGCTCCTCTACCACCGAGGTAGATAGATTCCCATCTTGATGCAATCCAGTTCCTACAATGAACATGCTATAGCCAACATACACCTCAGGGTTCCATATGGCTAGGAGACCGAGTAATGGTGTAGTCAAACTATAACACCCTCAAGGTGAACTGCCGATGCATCTCAGGTCAAAGAACCAGACACACTACTGCAGCATCGAGTCAGTCATTGACGAGAAGGTAGACTTCCTAATGACTACTCGAGGTGGTCACGCTCAGTGCCCTCGTTCTCTAACGAGTACCTGTACTCTCGCTCCGGTGTCTCCACACCGTAGACTCAAGACTCATCTACTAAAGAGAAGCGATTCGTACACCAACCTTCCGGATCAATCACCATCCTCGTGATGATCCTATGGTCGGGAGCATGTTTATGAGTTAATAATGATTATTCATGTCTTAAATTTTCAACTCTTGAAAATATGAATTATCATTACCATTAACTCAAAGGATGTATCACAGACACTAAATACACATGTGTGATAGAAAATAACCCATTTTATTAATTATAGTCAAAATTATAATTTTGCCCCTAGAAGTGTATTACAAGTGTCAGCCAATTCTGGCTTCTAGGGCACATATATCTAACAATCTCCCACTTGTCCTAAAGCCAATTGGCTACAAGTCTAAGTCCCATCTTCTCAAGGTGGGCTTCGATCTTCTGCTGGCCCAACGGCTTTGTAAGTGGGTCTGCCACATTATCTGTGGAGTTGACTCTCTTGACCTCAACGTAACCTTTCTCAAGGTAATCGCGGATGAGATGGTATCGCCGCTCAATGTGCTTGGACTTCTGGTGAGACCTCGGCTCCTTAGCAAGGGCTATGGCGCCATTGTTGTCGCAGTAAAGAGGAATGGCATCTGATGGCATTACTCCAATTTCTGCAGCAAACTTCTTGTACCAGAATGCTTCCTTTGCAGCCTCTGATGCAGCTATATATTCTGCTTCCATGGTGGAATCTGCTATCACAGTTTGCTTGGAACTCTTCCAACTGACAGCTCCACCATTGCACACAAACAGACTTCCAGATGTCGACTTTCGATCATCTATATCGGACATGAAGTCCGAGTCTGTGTATCCCTGGAACTTGGAGTTCTCCATTACCAAAGACCAACATCATATCCTTAGTTCTTCTCAAGTACTTAAGGATACATTTCACAGAAGTCCAGTGTTCTTCACCTGGATTTGACTGATATCTGCTTGTGACACTCACAGCATGGGCTATATCAGGTCGTGTACATAGCATGGCATACATGAGGCTCCCTATTGCAGAAGCATAAGGGATCTTGCTCATGCGTTCTATTTCCTCAGGTGTGCTAGGGCACATCTTCTTGGAAAGATGAATACCATGTCTGAAGGGTATTAATCCCCTCTTAGAGTTTTCCATACTAAACCTCTTTAGTACTTCCTCTATGTACATCTTCTGTGAAAGTCCTAGCATCCTATTCGGTCTATCCCTATAGACCTTAATTCCTAGAATAAAGGATGCTTCACCTAGGTCTTTCATGGAGAATTCCTTAGACAACCACATCTTGACTGATGTCAACATGGGAATATCATTCCCAATAAGGAGGATGTCATCCACGTACAATACGAGGAAGACAACAGCGCTCCCACTGACCCTTTTGAAAACACATGGTTCCTCTTCATTTTTGATGAAACCAAACTTTTTGATCACATCATTGAAACGAGTGTTCCAGCTCCGAGATGCTTGCTTAAGTCCATATATGGACCTTTGCAGCTTGCAAACCTTGTGATCAGTATCACTGGATGTGAAACCTAGCGGCTGTTCCATATAGATATCTTCCTCAAGATATCCATTTAGGAATGCCGTTTTCACGTCCATTTGCCATATTTCATAATCGAAATAGGCTGCAACAGCAAGCAATGTGCGGATGGATTTTAGCATAGCTACCGGGGAAAAGGTATCCTGATAGTCAATGCCTTCGCGTTGACTATAACCTTTTGCCACCAGTCTAGCCTTGAATGTCTCCACATTCCCATCTGCACCAATCTTTCTCTTGAAGATCCATTTACACCCAATAGGTACTATACCTTCTGGTGGATCTACCAAGGTCCAGACTTGGTTTGAGTGCATCGAGTCAATTCTCTGACTTCATTGCCTCAAGCCATTTCTCGGAGTCGATATCTGATATCGCCTCGTTGTAGGTTTTGGGATCATCACCATGAGCACCATTACCTATGAGGAACATTTCCTCTACGTCCTCTGAAATAATACCTAAGTATCTTTCAGGGGGACGGGAAACTCTTTCCGATCTACGAGGTGGAGGAGGTAGTGTTCTTATTGGCTCAACCTGATTTGGTTCCACTTGGTCCTTAGCTCGTTCTGCTTGTGAGACTTTCTCATCAAGCTTAATCTGCTTTCCAATGCCACTATCTTGAATAAACTATTTTTCAAGAAATATGGCATGTCGACTCACAATCACATTGTGGTCTTCTGGAATGTAGAAATAGTATCCTAATGACTCTTTAGGATATCCTATGAATCGAGCTCTAAAGGACCTAAACTCTAACTTGTCCGCTTGTTGTCTTTTGACATAAGCCGGACAACCCCAAATTCTGAGATGACTCAGACTTGGTTTCTTACCGTGCCATATCTCATACGGTGTGGTAGGAACGGTTTTAGAGGGAACCCTATTCAGTAAATAGATTGAAGTTAATAATGAATGTCCCCAAAGAAAATCTGGGAGGTCTGTGAAGCTCATCATGGATCGAACCATATCCAATAGAGTCCGATTTCTCCGTTCTGAAACCCCGTTGAGTTGAGGTGTTCCTGGTGGAGTCCATTGAGAGACTATGCCATTTTCCTTAAGATAGTCTAGGAATTCCCGGCTAAGGTATTCACCTCCTCGATCTGATCGAAGAACCTTAATGGGTTTTCCAGTTTGTTTTTCTACTTCATGTCTGAATTCTTTGAACTTTTCAAAGGCTTCAGACTTATGTCTCATAAGATACACATACCCATACCTAGACAGATCATCGGTAAAGGTAATGAAGTAGACAAAATTGCCTCTAGCCGGCACATCGAATGGGCCGCACACATCAGTATGTACTAGGGCAAGGAGATCTGTGGCCCTCTCCCCATGTCCAACAAAAGGGAGTTTAGTCATTTTGCCTTGAAGACAAGATTCACAAGTTGGATATGACTCAAAAGTCAATGGACTCAATAGCCCATTTTTCTCCAATTTGTTAATCCTATCTTCTGCTATATGACCTAATCTCAGGTGCCATAGATATCTGTCGTTTGGACTATCCCTAGGTCGTTTGGCATTCACGTTTTGCTCGATAGTTAAAATAGGTACATCAATATGCAACTGATAAAGACCATTAACAAGGAAACCATTTGCAATTTTATTTCTTTCATAAAGAATGTTACAATGGTCCTTAAAGAAGGTGATCACATAACCTTCTTGTGCTAAGCATGAAACAGAAATCAAATTCCTGCTAGCTGCAGGCACATAATAACAGTCTTTTAAAACTAAGTCTAAACCAGATGGTAATCGCAGAGGGTATGTTCCCACGGCTACTGCAGCAACTCTTGCTCCATTACCGACGCGTAGGATCATGTCTCCATCCCTCAGCCTCCTGCTATCCTCAAGACCCTGCATAGAAGTGCACAGATGAGCACTAGAACCAGAGTCAAGCACCCAACTGGATGCAGAAGAAACCGTAAGGTTAGACTCAATAACGAGCATACCTCCAGAAGGACCTTCCTTCTTGTTCTTTAGGGTGGCCAGGTAAGTAGGGCAGTTCCGCTTCCAATGGCCGTCGCTGTTGCAATGGAAACACTTTCCTTTGCCATCGACCTTCTTCTTCGGTTCTGCCTTCTTCTTCTTTGATCCTTCTACCTTTTGCTTTTTCACAGACTTCTTTTTCTTTCCATAAGACTTTCTTTTGGAAGAAGTCCGTTCCATAGCAAGAACTGAGCCTTTAGAACCTTTCATAGAAAGCTCAGCGGTAACCAGCATATTCATCAACTCGGCCAAGGAATTTTGAAGTTTATGCATGTGGTAATTCATGATGAATTGCCCATATGCATCAGTCAAGGATTGCAGAATAATATCGTTCTGCAAATCCAAGTCCAACTTCACACCGAGCTTCTCAAGCTCTTCCATGTCCTTGATCATTGTCAGACAGTGATCTTGGACTGACTGCCCATCACGCATCTTAGCCTTAAAAAGTCATTTTGTGACTTGATATTTGGCTGCGCGACTCTGTTCACCAAACATCTCCTGCAGGTGAGCCAACATTTGGCGAGCAGTCCCGATATCTTCATGTTGGCGCTGGAGCTCATCAGACATCGAGCCCAACATGTAGTATCTGGCCTTATTGTCTTCGTCAATCCATTTTTCCAGAGACGCTCTCTGTTCAGTGGATGGACGAGCTGGTAAGGTGGGAGGGTCCTGGTCCAAAACATGTGTTAACTTCTCTGAACCCAAAACAATTTTGTAGTTCCTGAGCCAATCTTTATAATTGGGTCCAGTCAGTCTATGTGTGTCTAGGATACGTGCCAGTGGGTTGGACGCAGACATTTTCCTGTAGAGAGTCAAAGATTCTAGTTAGATACTGTAATTTTGACTTGACCAATTTGTTTAGGGATTTTATTTTTAAACAAATTAGCTCCCACTATTTTCTCGGATCCCTACACTCCCTCTGTAGAGATGCGAAAATCTCCGCGATTGATGATTTCTAGTGGGTGGTGCGGTCTCACCAACTGACTCATCACCTCACCTAACAGTTATTGGTGATGGGTTAGCCAATGAGTGAACAACTCTTGTTCAATGATTCTCTAATCATGGTGCACCCAAACTTGGTCTCTAATTCATGAATCTCACCGTATCCGGAATATTGATCCACTCCTTAGTTAAGTCAGACCCACCATTTGCATAGACTGGGTTCCTAATTGGGTCTCTCACCGTATCCGGAATATTGAGCCCAACTCATCCTCCAGCCCATAGCATCCAATGCCTAATAGACATGGTTGCGTCTTCCCGGTGCAACTGAGCCACTGTATCCAGCCGAGAACAATCAACCCCGGGAAGGGCCCGCACGTCTACAATGGTGGAAGACCTCGGACTTAATCTTTTCTTAGGGAGAATTGATTCAGGTCTCATTAAACTAGACTTGGCTTAGTCATAACAATTATGACTAACCTAGTGGCATGGGTTCAGCTCGGATTATTGACCACCTCAGATCAGAACTGTGTCAACAGATATGGCCAGGTAAGTGAGACCGGTGGAAGGAATATGCCATTAACTCGCACAAGAACGCATTCAGGTCGAGTAGCTTCCAATTAAAAACCAGTCGGTCGTCTGTGCCAAACTTACCTTAGACACCAAATTGTTGAGTCAGAACCAATTGGGTTAGCCTACAATCCAGACTCTAACCTCTGAGCCTAATTAGGTCTTGCTTGATCGTGACTCGATCTTGACCCAGACTTAATCCTATTAGGCTGGTCAATTTAAGCATTGTTGATCCCATCTAACCAACTCTTGATTCGGTTTGATCAACCGCTTAGACCTAATTGAGCTACCCAAGCCCGAACCCAGTATTATGAATATGTCTTAGATCTGAAATTCTCAATTTTAGACCTAATTAATATTCCATAAACTTAATTCTTAATTAAGTTGGGTTCATAAACAAAATATGCACAATAAATCCTAGGGTTTCAGGATCTAGGGTTTTGCAGAAAGTAAGTTTTGGGTTTCTGATTAAGGACGAACACGCAGCACCCCTACACGTCATAAGAACACCCCATCGAATGGGAAGAGAGGGCCTTTAAACCCTTCTTCGTTCTTATGACCGGACGGCCAAGAGGAACGCCTTAATCAGGAACATTCAATACTACAAAACAATATCAGATCTATATCATATATCTCATATATAAAGTAGATCTAATCATGGCATATTTTGCATACATCTCATGTATCAAATCATGCATGTTTTCAGATCTAAATTATCTCATAATAATCTAAAAAATTAGATTTAAATTGATCTAATCAAAATAAATTCTAATCTAGATAATTATGTAGAACTATTCTACAACTAGTCTAGTCATGCATCTATCATATCTCATATGATATTTAAAATTAAATAATTTTTATTTGCTGTTTATCAGATGTTATTATAACACTTATAATATCAGAAAATAGTAAATAAGAAGATCTAAAATATGATTTAATCAGATTAAATCAAAGACATGCAAAACTATTCTATAGAACTATTCTATTCTAGAACTAGTCATGCATATCTTCATGTTCTTAGATCCAAATCATTTAATTTTAATTTTTTTGATTTTAGATCTGATCACATCTCATGTGACATCTGAAATCACTTTATTTTCTAATTAAAATAAAATTAAAATCAGATCTAAACAATTTAGAACCATGGCTCTGATACCAGTTGAAGGGAAATCCTGATTTCCCGGTCCAGGTTCGTCCAGATCTGATTAGATCAAGAGATATATTTCAAAAATTTTCTCTTGATCTTAATCAGATCTTGATATGTTTCAGATCTGATTCTTATTATTTTAATAAATAAAATAAAATAAGATAAATTAAATCAAATTTCAATTTACCTGATTTGGGTAATCCTATTACCCTGTAGATGATCCTGATTGCAGCGGAAGGTTCTGGATCTTAGCCACGCAAGCGCCTGGCCTCTACCGGTATCCACTCGGGTTGGATCTGGAGATCCTCTTCTTCTCTATCACACCTCCAAAAATCAGATCTGGATCTGATCTGGAGGATCTTCAAAACTCTTTTGAAGATCTGCAGTCGTCCTTTTGCAGCAGCGCAGCCTTCTTGCTTTTGATCGCCTTTCCTTGATCTGAATCGCACCAAACTAAGTCCAAAACACCTTTTGGACGTGGAGAGCAAGGGGAGAAGAGACTATGGCATGGAGAAGGAGGGGAGAGGCAGCCTTGGGGCGTATCTAATAGCATTGGAATTAGGGTTGGGCGCAGGGTCTTATTTATAGACCTCTTGTGATCCAACTCCTCTTCCTCTCAACCAATCACAACCCTTTGTGAAATCAGATCTAAATCTGATTGGTTGGAATAGAGACCCCTGGATTCCTCCTTAGAGGGCGCCTAAGACCAGTCAAACTGGATTCTTAGTAGAACTCTGATTGGAATCCAAAAGGGAGGTGGAGTCCTTGTCCAACAAGGACTCCTAGGCGCCTCCTACTTGGGCTCACGCCACCCTTGGCGTGCGCCCTTCTCCTTGCCAGGTTCTGGCAGGGGGACAGGCCCCCACCAGCTCTCCAATAGGTGCATGACATGTGGTCAAAAGTCAAAGGGTCAATGGTCAACGTTTGACCAGTCAAAGGTAGACTTTTGACCAAAGTCAAAGAACAAGAAATGGCAGGTGACCAAAAATGGCAGGTAATGTCTTACAAATAAGACAACCTATTCTGACTTGGACAACCTCCAGTCAGACCATATGAAGGCCTCTGATTGAGCACAAACTCCTTTGGCTCAGTCAGGACAACTTATTTATGATAGTAAAAGAAGAACGTTAGGTTCAATCGAGTGCTAGCACGATTTCCTTGAACCTAATTGAATCTCATTCAGATCAATTGAACTAGATCAGTTCAATTGATGATCACCAGATTCAAACCCTTGTTTGTGTGACCCAGTTAGGTTCAGTTCTGTATGGTAATGGGATATGTCATGATCTCTATCATAGACATCATCGAAACTCCTTTCGATGGATCAGAACTCTTCTGATTCGAACAGCTAGAATGATCGATCATCTAAATCATTCTAATTGCTCCCAAAATCCACCAGTGACACCTAGCAGTATATGGTGGCAACCCATCAGAGCTGAATGCGAACCTCTTGGTGCAGCTACCTGTGTGATTAAGTTCTTCTATCTTGAGCCCCGATCAGATTAGGGTTAAGGTGAACTCGTCAAACCCTAGTCTCTGTCATATGATGTAATCATTCGATTCGAGTCCAATGTGAAAATCTAAATAGAAACTCTTTCTATTATTTCACTCTGCCATGGCCATGGGCTTCTGGACTTGATTCTCATGATCATCATAGGGCTACTCCTCTACCACCGAGGTAGATAGATTCCATCTTGATGCAATCCAGTTCCTACAATGAACATGCTATAGCCAACATACACCTCAGGGTTCCATATGGCTAGGAGACCGAGTAATGGTGTAGTCAAACTATAACACCCTCAAGGTGAACTGCCGATGCATCTCAGGTCAAAGAACCAGACACACTACTGCAGCATCGAGTCAGTCATTGACGAGAAGGTAGACTTCCTAATGACTACTCGAGGTGGTCACGCTCAGTGCCCTCGTTCTCTAACGAGTACCCGTACTCTCGCTCCGGTGTCTCCACACCGTAGACTTAAGACTCATCTACTAAAGAGAAGCGATCGTACACCAACCTTCCGGATCAATCACCATCCTCGTGATGATCCTATGGTCGGGAGCTGTTTATGAGTTAATAATGATTATTCATGTCTTAAATTTTCAACTCTTAAAAATATGAATTATCATTACCATTAACTCAAAGGATGTATCACAGACACTAAATACACATGTGTGATAGAAAATAACCCATTTCATTAATTATAGTCAAAATTATAATTTTGCCCCTAGAAGTGTATTACAAGTGTCAGCCAATTTTGGCTTCTAGGGCACATATATCTAACACTCTTTGGTGTAGAAAAATCAAAGAAAAATTCATCTAGGTCATGGAGATATTGAAAACACAAATTAAGGTGTCTAGAAAAAAATAAAGAAGAAGAAGAGGGTCTTCTTCTAGGATTTTTGTTCCAGATCTTTTCCTCCCTTTTTGTGAACTTTTGAGAAATATCTCAACATCATAAATATTCCTCTTTTCTTTCAATATTTTGGAGTATCCAAGTTTTGAAGAAGAAAGCATCGGATCAACCATCGAAGAGAGATCAGCACGGTGCTAGCATACTATGCTGTTTTCCTGCATCAAAATCTCTGATCGTGTTCGTGGGCTTGTGTGGATGACTCCTAGAGGTTGGACGTATGTACGGCTCGTGACTTCATCCTTAAGCTTGGATCAGCAAGTTATAACATCTAACTTGCTCAGGTAATAGATCTGATCTATTAACTTTATACCTACATTTGATATAGTGTAGATCTAGGTTGATTTGATCAACCTTTTCTTTCTTGTTTGATTTTAATTTTTGATTTAATATCATGCTTTGATCATATAATAGATCTAAGATCTAGGTGTTTACATATTTATTTAAATAAATATTTGATTTATTTAAGTCTTCTGCTGCATGATCTTAAAAAAGTTTTAAGATTTATCCTGAAACCCTAGATCTGATTCCTTTAGAACCTATAACTGGTTAAAATCTACTAGTGTTTCCTTTGATAGCTTTGAGGAGGTCGAACATCTTCGAGGTCGGTCAAAGATTGATGGAATCATTGAAGCTAGTGGCTAGAGAGGAATCGTAGGACTTTCAATGAAAGCCATTACCAGACTTTTCGATGGAGTTCAACTGTGTTGAGATCAATTGGAAGTTGAAATGGGCGAACTTCTTGCTGGTGCCATTTGATCTGCTTTCAGAAGTTCTGCTATCTTCAAGATCCTCCTGAAGTTTGGATTGGAGTGTTGTGATTCATTGTCTGTGGAGTGATTGCTATTCTGGGTTGGAAATTAGACTCGTGTTATTTCAGATGGCTGCTCTGATATCAATTTGTTAGGAATAATCTTTGCTACTCAATGATGGCAGAAATAGCAACAAGGATCCGAGGAAAGTGATGACTGTTCTATTGAAATCCTAGCAAACCCTAGGGCATAGAGAAAAGAGAGAGAACAAGAGAGGAAGAGAGATTTCAGGGAGAAAAGACTTGTATTGATTCAATGCTTAGTTTACAAAACTCAGTAAAGAGTATATATACCTGGTCAAATAAGATCCAACCTAAAAAACTTTCCTAGCTAACCTAATGTGATGCACTCCCCAAGCCCATATATACCCATATCTCCCATGCACATATCTATTGGATAAATTCCAGTCCAATCCATAGGTTAGCTCCCTTAGAACCTTACAAATCATGGCCTTA
The DNA here is from genome assembly GCA_006176705.1 of Cocos nucifera. NCBI lineage: Eukaryota > Viridiplantae > Streptophyta > Magnoliopsida > Arecales > Arecaceae > Cocos > Cocos nucifera. Next base: position 33,573 of record QRFJ01007570.1, read on the forward strand.
AGTTCCTAGGATTAAACCCAATCCCAAGCCAGAACAGATACCACATTCTGTTCTGTTCATAGCTCGAGCTGGCTCGATCAGCAATCGGGTTGGCTCGATGGTGATGTCTCCTGCAAGAGTCTAAATTACCACTCTCTATTCTATTACTTGAGCCAGCTCGATTTATACTCGGGCCGGCTCTGATAGAAACCAAGCTAGCTCTTCCAACATATCAGTCTGATATGCTTTCTAGACTTCTGCTCAAGCCAGCTCTCTCAGAATTTGGGCTGGCTCATCTTTCGAGCCAGCTCTTTTGAAGCATTTGCTAAAGCTCTTTGATGGTTGATTCCATTTGCTCTTTGCTCTCTTTCCATCTGCTTCCAAGCCTTGAGAGCACCATACTTGAGCTCACAATCTCCATCTTGGTTTTTTCAAATCCTTATGAACTTAGCTCTTTCCATCAACCCCATTAATACCATGCAATTATAAAAGCTATTCCATGGAAGTTCCTCTATGAGCACATCAGCTGGATTCTCTTTGCTGTGAACCTTCAGCAGCTCCACTTCACCATCCTCCACTAGCTCTCTGATTCTATGATATCTGATATTAATGTGCTTGGTCCTCAGATGATACACAAAGTTCTATGCAAGCAATAATGTACTCTATCTATCACAATGTATTTTGACTGCATCCTGTGGGAATCCCATCTCCAGTGCCAAGCCCTTCAATCATAGAGCCTCCTTCACTGCCTTCGGGATGTCAATGTACTCTGCTTCAGTAGTGGATAAGGCTGTAATTGACTACAAGCAAGATCTCCATAAGATTGGACTTCCATACAAGTCGAATATAAAACTTGTAGTCAAACATGGAGTATCCACATCTTCACCAAAATTTGCATCCATAAATTCCTCTATTAGCCCTTGAGCTTCCTTAGACATGTTAGGATGTTTAGTCCGGCTCCTGGAGAAATCCGACTGCTGGAGAAATCTGGAAGGAGTTCGGCTCCTGGAGGAGTCCGACTGCTGGAGGAGTTCGGAAAGAGTCTGGCTCCTGGAGGAATCCGATTGTTGGAAGAAGTTCGGCTCCCGTAGAAGTCCGACTGCGGAAGGAGTTCGGCTCCTGAAGGAGTCCAACTGCTAGAGGAGTTCGGAAGGAGTCCGGCTTCTGAAGGAATCCGATTGCTGGAAGGAGTTTGGCTCCCGTAGAAGTCCGACTGCGGGAGGAGTTCGGCCGCTGGAGAACTTCGGTTGAGGTTCGGCCGTTAGAGGAGTTCGATTGGGTTCGGCCGCTAGAGGAGTTCGGTTGGATTCGATCGTTAGAGGAGTTCGATTGGGCTCGGCCGCTGGGGAGAGAATCTCTGATTGAAGATCTTTCGTGATTATCGGTTGCATTAGGCTAAGCCTCATACTGAACTTCGGCGGGAGCGGAGTTTATCCCCAACAGGAGGTTAGTGAGATAACCCAGCTTTAAGCTGCAGTTATCCTGTAACCAAATACGGTGAAGTGTAGGTATCTCCACCATCACTATCAGCAGTAGATTCAAATCATTATCTACGTCATTTTCTTTTTGAGTAACAATTATCACAAGTTCTTAATGCATATGAAAATAAAATAATTTGCTCAAATTCTCAGGCCTAATCATCTATTAGAACTGCTGCTCTAGGTTAAAAGATTTGAAATGAATAGAATGGTAGAATCTTCGTGTCAGAAACATGATTCATTTCTCCATTGAATAATAGCTCATATCTCCTTTTGAACAGGCGGCCTTTCTGATTCTCAAAAGAAGATGATACAAGTTTGGTTGCACGCTCCGTGCAGGCAAATAGAAAGAATGACAACTTCCGAAAGACAGGCCTTATCTGGACTCTCAAGTGAGTCTTTAGAATGTTGTCATCAGATATCTTTGTTTTTGCTTTTCTTTTATTTTGCTTTTAGGAATACTAGCAAATAAGCATGTGCAGTCCACACTTATCAGAATAATGATACAAACAGTGAGACAATAAATTATTTATTAACATTTCAGTTTCTAGTTGAAATGACATATGAATAGTTAGAGAAAAGATAACCAGAAAATATACAATCAAATACAGAATTAGGATTAAAGAAAATGATTTAGAATGAAAATAAAACTTATAACACAAGATGAAATCAAAATTGAGATAACAAAAATATGAACATATTTAATAAGAACATAAAACAAAATGGCCAACAGAAAATAAAAGAATGAAATTCAAACATTGATCACCAGGTGTAATATAATAGAAACAAAAGAAATTTATAGATACAGTGAAAATAAAAGTAATGTTCATGAGTTTGAAATAAAATTTATAAATTAAATAATAAAATAATATAAAATATTAAAATTAAAAGATTTTATAGGTCTATGGAGGGATGAAGGCTAGCACTAAAGGGAAAGAATCAAGAAAGGTCCAAGACCCAAGGCATAAAAGAGAAGAAGAGGGGTGTCAAGGTGTTGGGGTGAAGGGCTAGGCTAGAGAGGACGGTGACAGTTGGGTGAGAAAGGGATAGAGAAATAGGGATGGTGTGTG
>QRFJ01007571.1:0-107157 GCA_006176705.1 Cocos nucifera
CGTACAAGAATGCATTCAGGTCGAGTAGCTTCCAATTAAAAATCCAGTCGGTCGTATGTGCCAAACTTACCTTAGACACCAAATTATTGAGCCAGAACCAATTGGGTTAGCCTACAATCCAGACTCTAACCTCTGAGCCTAATTAGGTCTTGCTTGATCGTGACTCGATCTTGACCCAGACTTAATCCTATTAGGCTGGTCAATTTAAGCATTGTTGATCCCATCTAACCAACTCTTGATTCGATTTGATCAACCGCTTAGACCTAATTGAGCTACCCAAGCCCGAACCCAGTATTATGAATATGTCTTAGATCTAAAATTCTCAATTTTAGACCTAATTAATATTTCATAATCTTAATTCTTTAATTAAGTAGGGTTCATAAATAAAATATGCACAATAAATCCTAGGGTTTCAGGATCTAGGGTTTTGCAGAAAGTAAGTTTTGGATTTCTGATTAAGGACGAACACGCAGCACCCCTACACATCATAAGAACACCCCATCGGATGGGAGGAGAGGGCCTTTAAACCCTTCTTCATTCTTATGATCGGACGGCCAAGAGGAACGCCTTAATCAGGAACATGTAATACTACAAAATAGTTTTAGATCTATATCATATATCTCATATACAAATTAGATCTAATCATGGCATATTTTGCATACATCTCACGTATCGAATCATGCATATTTTCAGATCTAAATTATCTCATAATAATCTAAAAAATTAGATTTAAATTGATCTTATCAAAATAAACTCTAATCTAGACAACTATGTAGAACTATTCTACAACTAGTCTAGACATGCATCAATCATATCTCATATGATGTTTAAAATTAAATAATTTTTATTTACTATTTTTTAGATATTATTATAATAATTATAATATCAAAAAATAGTAAATAAATAGATCTAAAATATGATTTAATCAAATTAAATTATAAAACATGCAAGACTATTCTATAGAACTATTCTATTTTAGAACTAGTCATGCATATTTTCTAATCTTAGATCCAAATCATTTAATTTTAATTTTTTCTGATTTTAGATCTGATCACATCTCATGTGACATCTAAAATTACTTATTTTTTAATTAAAATAAATTTAAAATTAGATCTAAATACTTTTAGAACCTTGGCTCTGATACCAGTTGAAGGAAAAATCCTGATTTTTCGGATCCAGGTTCGTTCAGATCTGATCGGATCAAGAGATATATTTCAAAAATTTTTTTCTTTGATCCATTCAGATCTAAGATATTTTAGATCTAATTCTTATTATTTTAATAATTAAAATAAAATCTAAATAAATTAAATTAAATTTAATTTACCTTGATGTAGGGTAATCCTATTACCCGTTGATGATCCTGTATGCAGCGGAAGGTTCTGGATCTAGCCACGCAAGTGCCTAGCCTCTACCAGTATCCACTCAAGCTGGATCTAGAGATCCTCTTCTTCTCTATCTCATCTCCAAAAATTAGATCTGAATCTGATTTGAAGGATCTTCAAAATAACTTTCGAAGATCTGAATCTGATTTGAACTCCTCTTCATCCCAACCAATCACAACTCTTTGTGAAATCAGATCTAAATCTGATTGGTGGAAATAGAGTCCCTTGGATTCATCCTTAGATGGCGCCTAAGACCAGTCAAAGTTGGTTCTTAGGAGGAGTCTAATCAAAATCCAAAAAGGAGATGGAGTCCTTATCCAACAGGGACTCTTGGGCGCCTCCAGCTTGGGCACATGCCAAGGGTGGCGTGCGCCCTCCTCCTTGCCAGGTTCTGGCAGGGGGACAAGCCCCCACCAGCTCTCCAATAGGTGCATGACACATGGACAGAAGTCAAAGTGTCAATGGTCAACATTTGACCAATCAAAGGTCAACTTTTGACCAAAGTCAAAGGATGAGAAATGGCAGATGACCAAAAATGGCAGGTATTGTCTTACAAAATAAGACAACCCTTTTCTGACCTGGACAGGCTCCAGTCAGACCAAGTGAAGGCCTCTGATAGAGCACAAACTCCTTTGGCTCAGTCAGGACAACTATTTATGATAGTAAAAGAAGAACGTTAGGTTCAATCGAGTGCTAGCATGATTTTCTTGAACCTAATTGAATCTCATTCAGATCAATTGAACTGGATCAGTTCAATTGATGATCACCAGATTCAAACCCTTATTTGTGTGACCCAGTTAGGTTCAGTTCTGTATGGTAATGGGATATGTCATGATCTCTATCATCGACATCATCGAAACTCCTTTCGATGGATCAGAACTCTTCTGATTCGAACAGCTAGAATGATCGATCATCTAAATCATTCTAATTGCTCCCAAAATCCACTAGTGACACCTAGCAGTATATGGTGGCAACCCATCAGAGCTGAATGCGAACCTCTTGGTGCAGCTACCTGTGTGATTAAGTTCTTCTATCTTGAGCTTCGATCAGATTAGGGTTAAGGTGAACTCATCAAACCCTAGTTTCTATCATATGATGTAATCATTCGATTCAAGTCCGATGTAAAAATCTAAATAGAAACTCTTTCTATTATTTCACTCTGCCATGGCCATGGGCTTCTGGACTTGATTCTCATGATCATCATAGGGCTGCTCCTCTACCACCGAGGTAGATAGATTCCATCTTGATGCAATCCAGTTCCTACAATGAACATGCTAGCCAACATACACCTTAGGGTTCCATATGGCTAGGAGACCGAGTTATGGTGTAGTCAAACTATAACACCCTCAAGGTGAACTGTCGATGCACCTCAGGTCAAAGAACCAGACACACTACTATAGCATTGAGTCAGTCATTGACGAGAAGGTAGACTTCCTAATGACTACTCGAGGTGGTCATGCTCAGTGCCCTCATTCTCTAACGAGTACTTGTACTCTCGCTCCGATGTCTCCACACCATAGACTCAAGACTCATCTACTAAAGAGAAGCGATTGTACACCAATCTTTCAGATCAATCACTATCCTCATGATGATCCTTTGGTCTGAAGCATTTTATGAGTTAATAATGATTATTCATGTCTTAAATTTTCAACTCTTGAAAATATGAATTATCATTACCATTAACTCAAAGGATGTATCATAGATACTAAATACACATATATGATAGAAAATAATATATTTTATGGATTATAGTCAAAATTATAATTTTATCGCTAGAATTGTATTACAAATGTCAGTCAATTCTGGCTTCTAGGGCACATATATCTAACACACATGCATAGGGAGGCATGCACCCCATGAGGATAAGATTTGGAGTCCCATATAGATGGGACTCCAGTTGCTTCAGAAAATCAAACTAGATGGCACCAAGAAGACTTGTTTGATCCAGTCTTAGTGCCATCTAAGGAGAGTTTTGAGGGACTCTAATCTGATTAGATCAGATGATATCATTCCATCAATCAGATTTAGATCTAATTGCATAAAGGGCCATGATTGGTCGGGATGATGTGGCACTGCATGGCACAGTAGGATCTATATAAATCCTACATGTGCATAGAATAAAGAACTTCTGTCCTTAAACCATGCCACAAAGCTTTTCTTCCTCCTTCTCCATGCCACCCTCTGGTCCTCTCTCTCCTCTCCATGCCCAAGAGGTTTTGGGCACGAGTTAGGTGCGATTTAAGCAAGTAAATGGCGATAGGAAAGGAAGAAGGCAGCACTGCTGCAAGAGACAATGATTGTTCTTCAAAAAAAATTTTGAAGATCTTAAAGATCAAATCTAGATCTAATTTTTGGAGGATTAATTGAGAAAAAGAAGATCTTCAGATTCTATCTGAGTGGATATCGGTAGAGGCCAGGCGCTTGCATGGCTACGTCCTGAACCTCAGAAAAATATCAAGATCATCATATGATAATTGGATTACCCAAAATAAAGGTATAATTAAATTAGATTTAATTTAATTTTTATTTTATTTTATTTTATAAGATCAATATGATTAGATCTGAAGAGTTTCAGATCTAATTAGGATTTTAGAGAAAATTTTTTGAAATATCCCTCTTGATCCAATCAGATCTGAAGAATTTGATCTGAAAAATAAGGTTTTTTTCTTCAACTAGTATCAGAGCTAGGTTTCAAAATTTATTAGATCTAATTTTAATTTATTTTTAATTTAATAATTAGATAATTTTAGATGTCACATGAGATGTGATTAGATCTAAAATTAAAAAAATTAAAAATTAAATAATTTGGATCTAAGATTAGAGAATATGCATGACTAGTTCTAAAATAGAATAGTTCTATAGAATAGTCTTGCATGTCATAATTTTAATTTAATTAATTATAATTTTTAGATCTATTTATTTACTATTTTTTGATATTATAATTATTATAATAATATCTAAAAAATAGTAAATAATAAATTTATTTAATTTTAAATATCATATGAGATATGATTGATGCATGTCTAGACTAGTTGTAGAATAGTTCTACATAATTATCTAGATTAGAATTTTATTTTGATAAGATCAAATTTAAATCTAATTTTTTAGATTATTATGAGATAATTTAGATCTGAAAAATATGCATGATTCGATACATGAGATGTATGCAAAATATGCCATGATTAGATCTAATTTGTATATATGAGATATATGATATAGATCTAAAACTATTTTGTAGTATTTACATGTTCCTGATTAAGGCGTTCCTCTTGGCCGTCCGGTCATAAGAATGAAGAAGGGTTTAAAGGCCCTCTCCTTCCATTCGATGGGGTGTTCTTATGATGTGTAGGGGTGCTGCGTGTTCGTCCTTAATCAGAAATCCAAAACTTACTTTCTGCAAAACCCTAGATCCTGAAATCCCTAGGATTTATTGTGCATATTTTATTTATGAACCCTACTTAATTAAGAATTAAGATTATGAAATATTAATTAGGTCTAAAATTGAGAATTTTAGATCTAAGACATATTCATAATACTGGGTTCGGGCTTGGGTAGCTCAATTAGGTCTAAGCGGTTGATCAAACCGAATCAAGAGTTGGTTAGATGGGATCAACAATGCTTAAATTGACCAGCCTAATAGGATTAAGTCTGGGTCAAGATCGAGTCACGATCAAGCAAGACCTAATTAGGCTCAGAGGTTAGAGTCTGGATTGTAGGCTAACCCAATTGGTTCTGGCTCAACAATTTGGTGTCTAAGGTAAGTTTGGCACATACGACCGACTGATTTTTAATTGGAAGCTACTCGACCTGAATGCATTCTTGTACGAGTTAATGGCATATTCCTTCCACCGATCTCACTTACCTGGCCATATCTGTTGACACAGTTCTGATCTGAGGTGGTCAATAATCCGAGCTAACCCATGCCACTAGGTTAGTCATAATTGTTATGACTATGACAAGTCTAGTTTAATGAGACCTGAATCAATTCTCCCTAAGAAAAGATTAAGTCTGAGGTCTTCCACCATTGTAGATGTGCGGGCCCTTCCCGGGGTTGATTGTTCTCGACTGGATACAGTGGCTCAGTTGCACCGAAAAGATGCAACCATGTCTATTAGGCATTGGATGCTATGGGCTGGAGGATGAGTTGGGCTCAATATTTTGGATACGGTGAGAGACTCAATTAGGAAAATCCCAGTCTATGCAAATGGTGGGTCTGACTTAACTAAGGAGTGGATCAATATTTTGGATACGGTGAGATTCATGAATTAGAGACCAAGTTTGGGTGCACCATGATTAGAGAATCATTGAACAAGAGTTGTTCACTCATTGGCTAACCCATCACCAATAACTGTTAGGTGAGGTGATGAGTCAGTTGGTGAGACCGCACCACCCACTAGAAATCATTAATCATGGAGATTTTTGCATCTCTACAGAGGGAGTGTAGGGATCCGAGAAAATAGTGGGAAGCTAATTTATTTTAAAAATAAAATTTCTAAATAAATTGGTCAAGTCATAATTACAGTATCTAACTAGAATCTTTGACTCTCTATAGAAAAATGTCTGCGTCCAACCCATTAGCACGTATCCTGGACACACATAGACTGATCGGACCCAATTATAAAGATTGGCTCAGGAACTACAAAATTATTTTTTGGATTCTGAGAAGTTAACCCATGTATTGGACCAGGACCCTCCCACCTTACCAGCCATCCATCCACTGAACAGAGAGCGTCTCTGAAAAAATGGATAGACGAAGATAATAAGGCCAGATATTACATGTTGGGCTCGATGTCTGATGAGCTCCAGCGCCAACATGAAGATATCGGGACTGCTCGCCAAATGTTGGCTCACCTGCAGGAGATGTTTGGTGAACAGAGTCGCGCAGCCAAGTATCAAGTCACGAAATGACTTTTTAAGGCTAAGATGCGTGATGGGCAGTCAGTCCAAGATCACTGTCTGATGATGATCAAGGACATGGAAGAGCTTGAGAAGCTCGGTGTGAAGTTAGACTTACAGAATGATGATAATTCTGAATCTTGACTAATGATCTGATTCATAATTCTGCAATCCTTGACTGATGCATATGGGCAATTCATCATGAATTACCACATGCATAAACTTCAAAATTCCTTGGCCGAATTAATGAATATGCTGGTCACCGCTGAGCTTTCTATGAAAGGTTCTAAAGGCTCAGTTCTTGCTATGGAATGGACTTCTTCCAAAAGAAAGTCTTATGGAAAAGAAAAAGAAGTCTGTGAAAAAAGCAAAAGGTGGAAGAAGAAAGAAAGAAGAAAAAGAGCCAAAGAAAAAGACCGCTAATGTCAAAGGAAAGTATTTCCATTGCAACAGCGACGGCCACTTGGAAGCGGAACTGCCCTACTTACCTGGCCACCCTGAAGAACAAGAAGGAAGGTCCTTCTGGAGGTATGCTCGTTATTGAGTCTAACCTTACGGATTTCTTCTGCATCCAGTTGGGTGCTTGACTCTGGTTCTAGTGCTCATCTGTGCACTTCCATGCAGGGTCTTGAGGATAGCAGGAGGCTGAGGGATGGAGACATGATCCTACGCATCGGTAATGGAGCAAGAGTTGCTGCAGTAGGCCATGGGAACATACCCTCTTCGATTACCATCTGGTTTAGACTTAGTTTTGAAAGACTGTTATTATGTGCCTGCAGCTAGCAGGAATTTGATTTCTATTTCATGCTTAGCACAAGAAGGCTATGTGATTACCTTCTTTAAGGACCATTGTAACATTCTTTATGAAAGAAATAAAATTGCAAATGGTTTCCTTATTAATGGTCTTTATCAGCTACATATTGATGTACCTATTCTAACTATCGAGCAAAACGTGAATGCCAAACAAAATGACCTAGGGATAGTCCAAATGATAGATATCTATGGCACCTGAGATTAGGTCATATAGCAGAAGATAGGATCAACAAATTGGAGAAAAATGGGCTATTGAGTCCATTGACTTTTGAGTCATATCCAACTTGTGAATCTTGTCTTCAAGGCAAAATGACTAAACTCCCTTTTGTAGGACATGGGGAAAGGGCCACAGATCTCCTTGCCCTAGTACATACTGATGTGTGCGGCCCATTTGATGTGCCGGCTAGAGGCAATTTTGTCTACTTCATTATCTTTACCGATGATCTGTCTAGGTATGGGTATGTGTATCTTATGAGACACAAGTCTGAAGCTTTTGAAAAGTTCAAAGAATTCAGACATGAAGTAGAAAAATAAACTGAAAAACCCATTAAGGTTCTTCGATCAGATCGAGGAGGTGAATACCTTAGCCGAAAATTCCTAGACTATCTCAAGGAAAATGGCATAGTCTCTCAATGGACTCCACCAGGAACACCTCAACTCAACGGGATTTCAGAATGGAGAAATCGGACTCTATTGGATATGGTTCGATCCATGATGAGCTTCACAGACCTCCCTGATTTTCTTTGGGGACATCATTGTTAACTTCAATTTATCTACTGAATAGGGTTCCCTCTAAAACCGTTCCTACCACACCGTATGAGATATGGCATGGTAAGAAACCAAGTCTGAGTCATCTCAGAATTTGGGGTTGTCCGGCTCATGTCAAAAGACAACAAGCGGACAAGTTAGAGTTTAGGTCCTTTAGAGCTCGATTCATAGGATATCCTAAAGAGTCATTAGGATACTATTTCTACATTCCAGAAGACCACAATGTGATTGTGAGTCGACATGCCATCTTTCTTGAAAAATAGTTTATTCAAGATAGCGGCATTGGAAAGCAGATCAAGCTTGATGAGAAAGTCTCACAAGTACAACGAGCTAAGGACCAATTGGAACCAAATCAGGTTGAGCCAATAAGAACACTACCTCCTCCACCTCGTAGATCGAAAAGAGTTTTCCATCCCCCTGAAAGATACTTAGGTATTATTTCAGAGAAAGTAGAGAAAATATTCCTCATAGGTAATGGTGCTCATGGTGATGATCCCAAAACCTACAATGAGGCGATATCAGATATCGACTCCGAGAAATGGCTAGAGGCAATGCAGTCAGAAATTGACTCGATGCACTCAAACCAAGTCTGGACCTTGGTAGATCCACCAGAAGGTATAGTACCTATTGGGTGTAAATGGATCTTCAAGAGAAAGATTGGTGCAGATGGGAATGTGGAGACATTCAAGGCTAGACTAGTGGCAAAAGGTTATAGTCAAGCATGAAGGCATTGACTATCAGGATACCTTTTCCCCAGTAGCTATGCTAAAATCCATCCGCACATTGCTTGCTGTTGCAGCCTATTTCGATTATGAAATATGGCAAATGGACGTGAAAACGGCATTCTTAAATGGATATCTTGAGGAAGATATCTATATGGAACAGCCGCTAGGTTTCACATCCAGTGATACTGATCACAAGGTTTGCAAGCTGCAAAGGTCCATATATGGACTTAAGCAAGCATCTCGGAGCTGGAACACTCATTTCAATGATGTGATCAAAATATTTGGTTTCATCAAAAATGAAGAGGAACCATGTGTTTTCAAAAGGGTCAGTGGGAGCGCTGTTGTCTTCCTCGTATTGTACGTGGATGACATCCTCCTTATTGGGAATGATATTCCCATGTTGACATCAGTCAAATATGGTTGTCCAAGGAATTCTCCATGAAAGACCTAGGTGAAGCATCCTTTATTCTAGGAATTAAGGTCTATAGGGATAGACCGAATAGGATGCTAGGACTTTCACAGAAGATGTACATAGAGGAAGTACTAAAGAGGTTTAGTATGGAAAAACTCTAAGAGGGGATTAATACCCTTCAGACATGGTATTCATCTTTCCAAGAAGATGTGCCCTAGCACACCTGAGGAAATAGAATGCATGAGCAAGATCCCTTATGCTTCTGCAATAGGGAGCCTCATGTATGCCATGCTATGTACACGACCTGATATAGCCCATGCTGTGAGTGTCACAAGCAGATATCAGTCAAATCCAGGTGAAGAACACTGGACTTCTGTGAAATGTATCCTTAAGTACTTGAGAAGAACTAAGGATATGATGTTGGTCTTTGGTAATGGAGAACTCCAAGTCCAGGGATACACAGACTCGGATTTCATGTCCGATATAGATGATCGAAAGTCGACATCTGGGAGTCTGTTTGTGTGCAATGGTGGTGCTGTCAGCTGGAAGAGTTTCAAGCAAACGTGATAGCAGATTCCACCATGGAAGCAGAATATATCGCTGCATCAGAAGGCTGTGAAGGAAGCATTCTGGTACAAGAAGTTTGCTGCAGAAATCGGAGTAATGCCATCAGATGCCATTCCTCTATACTGCGACAACAATGGTGCCATAGCCCTTGCTAAGGAGCCGAGGTCTCACCAAAAATCCAAGCACATTGAGCGCTGATACCACCTCATCCGCGATTACCTCAAGAAGGGTTACATCAAGGTCAAGAGAGTCAACTCCGCAGATAATGTGGCAGATCCACTTACAAAGCCGTTGGGCCAGCAGAAGATCGAAGCCCACCTTGAGAAGATGGGACTTAGATTTGTAGCCAATTGGCTTTAGGTTAAGTGGGAGATTGTTAGATATATGTGCCCTAGAAGCCAGAATTGGCTGACACTTGTAATACACTTCTAGGGGCAAAATTATAATTTTGACTATAAATAATAAAATAAATTATTTTCTATCACATATGTGTATTTGAAAGTGTCTGTGATACATCCTTTGAGTTAATGGTAATGATAATTCATATTTTCAAGAGTTGAAAATTTAAGACATGAATAATCATTATTAACTCATAAAATGCTCCCTACCATAGGATCATCACGAGGATGGTGATTGATCCGAAAGGTTGGTGTACGAATCGCTTCTTTAGGATAGATGAGTCTTGAGTCTACGGTGTAGGAAACATCGGAGCGAGAGTACAGGTACTCGTTAGAGAACGAGGGCACTGAGCGTGACCATCCTCGAGTAGTCATTAGGAAGTCTACCTTCTCGTCAATGACTGACTCGATGCTACAGTAGTGTGTCTGGTTCTTTGACCTGAGGTGCATCGGCAGTTCATCTTGAAGGTGTTATAGTTTGACTACACCATAACTCGATCTCCTAGCCATTCAAAAATCTGAGGTGTATGTTGGCTATAGCATGTTCATTGTAGGAATTGGATTGCACCAATAGGGGATCTATCGATCTTGATAGAAGAGGAGCAGCCCTATGATGATCATGAGCATCAAGTCCATAAAGCCCATGGCTATAATAGAGTGAAATAATAGAAAGAGTTTCTATTAGAATTTTCACATTAGACTTGAATCGAATGATTAATTCATATGATGGATATTAGGATTTGACGAGATCACCTTAACCCTAATCCGATCGGGGCTCAAGATAGAGGAACTTAATGACATAGGAAACTGCACTAAGAGGTTCACTTCCATTTTTGATGGGTTGCCACCATATGCTGCTAGGTGTCATTGATAGATTTTGAGAGCAATTAGAATGATTTGGATGATCGATCATACTAGTTTTCTGAATCAGAAAAGTTTTGATCCATCGAAAGGTGTTTCGATGATGTCGATGATAGAGATCATGACATATCTCATTACCATACGAAACCGAACCTAACTAGATCACACAAACAAGGGTTTGGATCTGGATTTTATCAATTGGATTAACTCAGTTCAATTGATTTGAATAAGATTCAATTAGGTTCAAGGAAATCATGCTAGCACATGATTGAGCCTAATGTTCTCCTTCAATAATCATTAAAACTTATCTCGACTGAGTCAAATGTGTTTGGGCTCACTTAGAAATCTTTACTTGGTCTGACTGGAGCTTTTCCAGATCAGAAAAGGATTGTCTTAATTTATGAAATAAATTTGGGACAACACCTGCCATTTTTCATCATCAGCTAAATCTTGTCTTTGGACTTTGGTCAAATATTGACTTTTGACACTTAGACATCTGCCCTTATGTCATGCACCCATAAGAGAGAACCTTAGCCCTTGTCTCCCTACTAAAAAGTAGAAAAGCAAAGGATGCATGCCTAGGGAGGTGTGTGCCTCATGAGGATAAGATTGGGAGTCCCATATAGATGGGATTCCAGTTGCTTCAGGGAATCAAACTAGATGGCGCCAAGAAGACTTATTTGACCTAGTCTTGGCGCCATCTATGGAGAGTTTTGAGGGACTCTAATCTGATTAGATCAGATGATGTCATCCCATCAATCAGATTTAGATCTGATTGCTTAAAGGGTCATGATTGGTCGGGATGATGTGGCACTGCATGGCGTAGTAGGGTCTATATAAACCCCGTCTGTGCCTAGAATAAAGAGCTTCTGCCCTTAGCCCATGCCATAAAGCTTTTCTTCCTCCTCCACATCACCCTTTAGTCCTCTCTCTCCTCTCCATGCCCTAGAGATTTTGGGCATGGGTTAGGTGCGATTCAAGCAAGTAAAAGGCGCCCAAAAAGGAAGAAGGTAGCACTGCTACAAGAGACAATGATTGTTCTTCAAAAGAGTTTTTGAAGACCTTCAAGATTAGATCTAGATCTAATTTTTAGAGAATTGATTGAGAAGAAGAAGATCTCCAGATCCTGCCTGAGAGAATACCGATAGAGGCCAGGCACTTGTGTGGCTACGTCCAGAATCTCAGGCAAACATCGTGATCATCATAGGATAATTATATTATCCAAAATAAAGATATAATTAAATTAGATTTAATTTATTTTATTTTATTTTATTTTATCAGATCAATAAAATTAGATATGAAGAGTCTCAAATCTGATTAAGATCTTAGAGAAAAATTTTTGAAATATCCCTCTTGATCCAATCAGATCTGAACGAACTTGCTCCACGAAATAAGATTTTTTCTTTCAAATAAATATTTAGAATTTATTATCTCTCTATGCACACGACTGGCCATAGACTCATGATCTAGAGTATGCATGTACTCCTGGGCTACCCAGTTCTCCCGATTCTGATAGGAGATAGCCTAACAAGTATTCAAATAAATAATAAGTATTTAAATAATATTTAACTATAATTTTAAGTATATTAAAAAATTTAAAAGTTAGAAATTTTATCTCGAACTCCTGGCTCCTCCAATGTCTAACCATCCCCTTCCGCTGACTCGAGGGACAGTCCTGTATCTAAGAAATAAGCTTCTTCGGAGTATCTCATCGATGCTCGAGCCATTCTTTATGGAGCTTGACCTTGTATCCCTGGTATAACTTTTCAATCTTTTTTAGTCGGGCATCTCGAGCTCTCTCATGATCTAGAAAGTCATACGTCCTATACACAAAAGTTATCAAAAGTCTGTTACCAAATTATTCTAATCAAAGTATAAACATATCAAATGCATAAATATAATTAAGATACACTTATCCATATCTCCTTCCATACTCGATCCCTGACACCAGCATCCATCAATCGTCAGTCTATGAAAAATATCAAAATGATGTCGGACCATCTCACACGCACTTCGAAAAAAAAATGCATCTTCCATGCGATCTCCCATACTGGCATCCCATCCGCATCATACAGCACCATCACCTGATGCTAGCAGTTCCACACATGCACCATACGTGTGGAACCGTAAAATATCTAGCTCGATGATGCACCTATAATGAAAATATGTTATGCAAATATATAAGTATACAAATATTATATAATAAATAAATAAATAATATAATAAAAATATATAATTAGATGTCGGTGGAGTAGCATGTGTCGGAGATGTGGGTGATGGTGGAGGTTCAGATGCCGGTGAAGTAGATGCCGGTGAAGTAGATGCCGATCGGTGGAGTAGATGCTGACAGTGGAGATCCCTGAGTAGCTAATACGGAGGTGGATGGAGTATGCTCTGACTGCTCCTCAGATATCGAACTCTGCGTAATCCATCGAGGGGTAGGGGTGAAAAGCTAGATGGCATTTTGGTGCCATCATGACCTGCAATGTTAATGAACATTAATCAGTATAACATATTGAACAATAATATTAGCTACATCAATATATAGACTCTAATAATTTATACCATAATATTGAAATCATCATCTAATAGCATCTACAATATGGACATGGTATCCACAATATGGATATCACCATCGCTCCTGACAAATATATCTAGGATCTCGATAGTACCAGATAAATTTTATTCTAGAAGAGTACTTTGCATGCATGGTCTAACATCGTCATCAACTTTGGTATCTTCAAAAATATGCCTAGGCCCCATCTTCACAACAACACCCCATTGAAGGCTCCAAGGGATCACTAACATAGAAGATTTGACTAGCTTGGAAGGTAAGTATATGCGGTTCTTCAATGCGAAGATGGTGTTGCATGTTAATGGTTCTTCAGTATATTGGTTCATTACAGTAATCAAACGATATGCAATAGGGATCGAATGAAATATCGATAGTATTTTTTCTTAGTTCTCCCATGTATGGAGAACAAAAAAAGAATACTGTTCAAAATTTTATTCAAAATCCTTAGCATACCGTTTGAATACTATAATTATCTATAGAATTATTTGCAATTTTCAAACTATCCAAATTGGACAATCAATTGATCATTGTACATAATTCTCTCATATGTATAATTACATATAAATATACGGATGTGAGAGATTATGTACACTAATCGATTGATGGGTTTAACATTATGTAATGTAATAAATAAAAGCAACAAGATATAAACATCCAAAAAATGTTATGCAATAAATTCTACAACACGAATTATATTCATAAATAATTAAGAATGAGTAATAAATAATTTCACTTTCTATTAGTGGTTGGGGGTTCTCATAGAGGCCGACATGGCCTATGGCCGCGAGCACGGTCCGAAACCCATCAATGGTGGTGAGGGTTCTCTTAGCAACCAACACAGTTTACGACCACCAACAGGGTCTAGAATCCATCGATAATGATTT
Source organism: Cocos nucifera (assembly GCA_006176705.1). Lineage (NCBI taxonomy): Eukaryota > Viridiplantae > Streptophyta > Magnoliopsida > Arecales > Arecaceae > Cocos > Cocos nucifera. Next base: position 14,282 of record QRFJ01007571.1, read on the forward strand.
TCTTATCGACCGCCATGGCCTACGATCGAGGGCATGGCCCAAAATCTATCGATGGGGGTGAGGATTCTCTTAGCGGCCGGCACAACTCACAACCACCGACATGGCTTAGAACCCATCGACAACAATTTTCTTATCAACCAGCATGACCCAAGGGCTATCTACGATCGTCGACATGGCACAACTCAAGGCTACCACCACTGCACGGCCCAAAACCCATGACATGTAGATAATTATAATATTTATAATAAATATTTATAATATTTATTATAAATATTTTAAAAATTATTATAAATAATTAATAAATAATACTATAAAATTTTAAAAAATTATACCTAATGCAATCTATATATTTATACATATATATATAGATTAATGCAATCTATATATTTATACATATATATATCCGAGGGTCAATGGTGATGGCGCTAGAGAAAGATGACGGTGCTAGAGCTAACTTGCGAAACAAAAGCAAGATAACAAGATAGAGAGAGAAGAGAGAGAGAGAAAGAGAAAAGAAAGAGAAAAAGGGGAGAGAGGGAGAGGCGGCCCAGGGGGGTGCCGTGATGGGGAGGCCAGTGGAGGGGGTGGCCTAGGGGGTGGGAGTGGCGGGGGTTGGGGGGTTGAGCGGGGAGGGGCAGGAGGCACTGAGAGGCATGGGCGGCTGGGGATGGGGGGCGGCGTATTGTCATCCACAATATTCCAGGCATCACCTAGCTCTGATACCAAATTATAGACCCATGATATCGCTCGAACGCTAATTATCCTTGACATCACAAGCACCGATAATATGTTGCAGAAGCTCCTAATCTTTAGCATGGACCTGAAGGAATCTATGACGTTCTCTATGGGCAGCAAACCATAGATCCTCCATCTGAATTTGTGATGGAGCGCCTCCCTCCTTGGGCTTAAGAGAGATGCCTCACATCTCTGAGGCTTCTTCCAGAACCTAGGGCAACTACACTAGAGAGAAGAGAAGAAGAGAGAATTGAGAGAGAAAATATCTGTATTCCACAGCATAATGAAATCCTAATGCAATCTATATATTTATACATAGCCATTAGGCCCGACCAAAAAACTCTCCTGGCTAACCCAATACATGAAAGCACTCACTGAGCCCATGTACACCCATGTCTCCCATGCTCTCATCCTTTAGATCTAGACCTGACCCATATATGAATTAGCCCTCTTAAAATCTCTCAAACCAGGCCTTAAGGCCCCTAGGATCAATCCAGACCCTAGCCTAAAATAGATCCTTGCGTAACTCTACCCACACATTAAGCCGGCTCAATCTCAACACTAAGCCCACTAAGTTTCACTAGGTCGGCTCAATCTGAAACTGAGCTGGCCTAGTTCTGTGTCGTGCCAGCAGTCCTGAATGCGCAACTCTCTATTTTGCCTATGAATTGAGACTTAGCCAACTCAATTTTGGACTAAGCCAGCTAACCTGCAGAAAATGTTCATTTTATAGTTTTGATTCTCTAGCTTTGATTTCTTGCTTCACCTTATGTCTCAGATCTCCAAAGCACCAACCAAGCCCCTGAAATTTTTGGAGCTAACACCCTGACTCCTCCCATAGCCTCCTAAGGCTTGGGAGCACCATAAATCCTCACAATCTCCACCTTGGTGCCCCAAGCCTTGGCAAATCCCTTGATAATGCCCTCCAGCATGATCCCACTGTCCATGTGCACTCGATAGAACTTGTGCAAACATCACCTCAGCCAATCCTCTGCAACTGTTGTGCACCTTTGAGGCCTTTGGGATGACCGTCTCCATTGCTGAAGATCTGTGCTTGCTTCTTGGGATCATCCTAGAATTATAGGATCCTTTCAGCTTAGCAGCTGTATCACTTTCTCTGGACTTTTTTAGAGAATCTACAATATTTTTGCACTAGCACATGCTGTACCACCTGACACGATCTCCTCAGAGCTACACCTGTCCACCTGCACACACTGCTCCACCTGGAACTGTGCATCACTGGTGCTCTGAACTCATGCCAAATTTTTCCTCTATTTGTGAAGCCACCTCTCCAGAGCTCCACCTATATCCGAAGTCCATCTGATGCCATAAAACCGACTCTGTCATCGAGTCCCTCGAGGCCAACCACTCAATAATGCACTATTGAGCCTATCGCTGCACCTCGAACATCATCGCTGCCCCTTCGAACCCTCCACACTCTGTGGCCCTCTTCGAAGCCATCTTGGATACCTTCACAACCCATGGGTACCTCCAAAACCCAAGAGCTCATCCAACTCTTCTGAATCTAGTACTGAACCCTAGAAAATTTCATCCTAGTCCTTCTCTTCTACCCTTATACCAACCATCACTTCAGTTGCACCTAGAGAACCATCCTCCTCCTAGAGAACCATCCTCCTCTTGAACCATGACTCTCCTTGGTGCTCCTACAGAAGAAACCTGATCCATAATACTCCTAGCTGCTAGATACCTCTAGCACTCTCTAAGACCCTCGACTCTCCTTGAGACCTATACCCAATCTCTCTAAGATTTCAGGAAAGCATTCCTGCAGCACTCTAGTGCTTCCTGACTCGTCCCTACATCACTCTATAGCTGCCCATCCCTGACCTACTGGATCTCCATAGATCATCCATCTCCATCACTCCCAAGACTTCGCAAATCCATGCTCTAATCGAATCGCTGAATACATCTCCGACTACTTTCCCATCTTCCTAACACTGAAGGACGTATAGTCGCTTCATCAGCCTTCCTTCGATCATTACCTCTTGAAAAATCTCTCTCCAACAGTCCTGCACTACCCATCTTTCTAGAGAATCCTGATGCTCTCTACTAAGATACCTCCCTTGGCTAGTGCATCATCGAGCCTCTCTCAGCCCTGCATCTCCAGGAAAACGCTACTACAGCACTCCAATGCTCCCTTCCTGTCACATAACCGTCGTATATCCCAACCTTTTCACCAAGATCAATCAGCAAATCATGCACCAAATCCTTCCACCCCAGGAAAATCCCTTCTCATTAATCCTCTCAACCTCCACCTTCAACTCGCTGCTCCTGATTGGCCAAACCATAGCAATAACAAGGATAGATTTGAGACATACCGTGGAATCCTTATGCAGATTTTTGATTTCACCTTGTACGACTTCTTCTTTCCTTTCATGCACCATCAGGCTCTAAAAATCTGGCTCTTTTCATGCACCATCAGGCTCTAAAATCTGGCTCCTTTCATGCACCATCAGGCTCTGAAACCTGCCTCTGATACCATATTACCATCCATAATATTTCAGGCATCACCTAGCTTTGATACCAAATTATAGACCCATGATATCGCTCGAATGCCAATCATCCTTAACATCATAAGCACCGATACCATATTGCAAAAGCTCCTAATCTTTAGCATAGACCTAAAGGAACCTATGACGTTCTCTATGGGTAGCAAACCATAGATCCTCCACTTGGATCTGTGATGGGGTGCCTCCCTCCTTGGGATTGAGGGAGATGCCCCCTTCTCTAAGGCTTCTTCAAGAACCTAGGGCAACTATACTAGAGAGAACAGAAGAAGAGAGAATTGAGGGAGAAAAGATCTATATTCCACAATATAATGAAATCCTAATACAATCTATGTATTTATACATAGCCATTAGGCCTGACCAAAAAACTCTTCTGACTAACCTAATATATGAAAGCACTCACCAAGCTCATGTATACCCATGTCTCCCATGCTCTCATCCTCTGGATCTAGACCCGACCCATATATGAATTAGCCCCCTTAAGACCTCTCAAACCAGGCCTTAAGACCCCTAGGATCAACCTAGGCCCTAGCCCAAAATAGACCCTCTCATAACTCTGCCCGCACACTGAGCCGGCTCAATCTCAGCACTGAGCCAGTCCAGTTCTCTGCCATGCCAGTAGTTTCGAACGCATAGCTCTCTATTTTTTCTATACACTGAGATTTAGCCGACCTAGTTTTGGACTAAGCCAGCTAACCTGCAAAAAATGTTCTTTCCACAGTCTTGATTTTTCAACTTTGATTCCTTGCTTCATCTTATGTCCCAGATCTTTGAAGCACCAACCAAGCCTCTGAAATCCTCGAAGCCAATTCCTTGACTCCTCCCATGGCCTTCCAAGGCTTGGGAGCACCACAAATCCTCACACGATGGGGGTGCACGGTGACGAACAGGGGTGGCCCAAGAGGTTGGGGTGGTGGGGCCGGGGGATGGGGTGTGCGATGATGGGGAGGGGCGGCCTGGGAGGTGGGGTCGGGGGAGAGGGTTGCATGGTGATGGGAAGGGGTGGTGGGGCCAAGGGTGGGGTGGCGGCGTCGAGGGAGTGGTGCACGTGATGGGGAGGGGCAGCTCGGGAGGTGGGGTGGCGAGGTCAGGGGAGGGGGCTGTGCAGTGATGGAGAGGGGTGGCCCGAGGATGGGGCGAGCGAGAAGGGAGGGCATGAGAGATGGGGGTGCTGGGGGCAGGAGGGGTGGCGCCGACTGGGGAAGGAGAGGGGTGGGGTCTCACCAGCAATGGAGAGCAGGGAGGGGGAGAGAGAGGGATAAAGATAGAGCGCATAGGATATTTGAGAAATTTTAACCTAACCTATGGCAGCGGTTACTTAAACCATTGCCATAGATTAGAAATTAATTTCTACTCTAAGTATTATATAATTTTAAAATTTAATACCCATCTTTACCATTCATTATCTAAATAATTATCATTAGAGTGTTATCATAAAAGATCATCTCAATCCGATGGCCCTAGCTTCATCGATCAAAAAATTTAATTTCGATGATCACGAATGACGACGTGATGATCTGATAGATGGAGATCTTCGATCGATTCAAAAATTTACAATGATGATTTCGATGATATTTGTAACATACTATCAAAGTTTTACTTGAATCAGGTATCGTTATCATGATCATTTTAGTACAAAATAATTTCGATCGTTAAATTAGAAATAAGCGATCAAAGGATTAGACAGCATCCGATTATGAGATACTTTTTTAGTTAAACAATCTTTGCTATAATTTTAATGATTTTATATGATAATGATCATAAAATTCTAATTATTTTTGTATTAACTATTCACATTAAGTAGATATTACAAAAGCATGAGCATAACTACCAACAGAGTTTAAGAATGATTATCAAGCGACGTATAGATTTAGATCATTTATAGACCCATGAGTTAAATTTTATAATCACTACCATAAAAATAATTATAATAGTAGCCTAGATCATTTATGAAAAAAATTATCTCATAATCAGATGCCATTTAGCCTTTTGATCGCTTGTTTCTCATTTAATAGTCAAAATCATCCCGTACTAAATTGATCATGATAATAATATCCAATTGAAATTAAATTTTGATAGTATGCTATAAATATCATCTAGATCATCATTGTAGATTTTTGGACCGATTGGAGGTATCCATTTATCAGATCATCATGTCGTTGTTCGTGGTCGTCAAAATCAAATTTTTCTAATCGATGAAACTAAAGCCATCAAATCGAGGCGATCTTTTAAGACGACACTCTAATGATAATTATTTAGATAATGAATAATAAAGATGGATATTAAATTTTAAAATTATATAATATTTAGAATAAAAATTTTAAAAAAATGTATGGCAGCGGTTTTATAGAACTGCTAAAATAGATCCGATCTATGATAATGGTTACAAAGAACCACTGCAATAGATCCAACCTATGACAGCGGTTCATTGTAACCACTATCATAGGTCGGATCTATGATCGCAGTTCTATAAAATCACTATCATAGGTCGACCTATGGCCGTGGTTCTATAAAATATCAAAAAAAGATATGGCAACGATTTTATAGAACCGCTGTAATAGGTCCGACCTATGACAACGGTTATAAAGAACCACCGTAATAGGTCGGACCTATGATCATGATTCTATAAAATTGCTGTCACAGATCTTCCTATGGCAATGGTTCATTATAACCTCTACCATAGGTCAGATCTATCGCAGCGATTCTATAAAATTGCTGTCATAGAATCTATTACAATAATTTTGAAAATTACTATCATAGTATGCACTACCGTAGCTTCTTTTTGTAGTAATGGTATCTTGAATTATAGTAAATACTAGTGATGATAATAAGAGAGAGAAAATTTAGTAAATAAAAAAAATAAATTTAACATATGAAATTACATCAAAATCTTGCCATAATAGGATATTTCTCATAATATGATTTTAATTTGGTTATGAGATACAAAATTGATATAAAATAAGCAAGAAATGAAATTAAGAAATATGGCATATAGTAAGGGAAAGTGAATTTTGAATACAAGTTAAACTCAATTAACTAGAATATTAAGGGAGGGCTTAATATTTTTAGATTATTTTACTTTTATGATTTTATTGATAACCTCCATTTAGAGTTATTCTTTTTTATGCTGTCCAAAAGGAGGAGAGTTATTATTGAGTATATGCTTGAGCTTAAGTAGAATGAAGTATATTCTTATTGTTTAGTAATTTCATGCCTTTAAATATATAATTATTTAGAAATCCACTATATATTATTTTCTTCATATACTCAAAAGTTTTGTCATTATCAAAAAGGAGGAGATTATTGATCCAAAGATTGATTTTGATGATGACAAAGAGTTTTGAGTATAAGTTATAAAGACTAACAATGTTTGAGGATGTGCAGTTTTAAAATTCTAAGTGCTCATAATTTTTAAGTGTTTCTTGATATTTTAATGAGAATAAAATTAAGTCTAGCTTATAAATCAAATTGAAGGGAAAAGGATCATAAACAGTTTTTGGCATGCATGGCATGCAAACTGGGCCTGTTAGGATTTGACATCTCGAATTCAACCCACAGCAAGAAGAGAATCAATTCTTAGCATACCTATCGAACCAGCTCTGATATGCAATCGAGCTAGCTCTAATTGAGATTAAGCCAGCTCAAACCACAACTGAGTTGGCTCTCTCAAGCAGACAACAGTAGGAGTTTGGATAAGATGCAGTCAAGCTAGCTCGATCCCTGACCGAGCCAACTCGATGGAAACGAATAGAATACGATGAGGTTTTTTCTATTTAGACTTGAATTATGATTAATCTATGGGGTCTACGAGAGTTACATGTAGACCACAGGATCTGACAGCCATGGAGGATTGCGATCATGATCTGAAGATCGAAAAATATTTCAAGACTCCATCAAGGACATGTTCGACTCATATTAGAAGAACGAGCCCTGTTAAGACTCCTATAAACTACTAAGAAGAGGATTCTCATCCTATTTAAAGGACTGAGGTGCTGTGGGTAGAAAATATAGCACGTGTGGTGTGAGAGGCATGTAGAGAGGCTCAAGCAGCCATTGAGAGAAGCTTGGTAGAGTGCCAAGTACGTGCAGCCTACAAGAGAGAGAAGCAATAGGTGCATAGCATTCGATGAGGAGGTTGTGAGGATAGAGCATCCTGTAGCTTCTATGGATCTTCTTGGGATTCTGAGGAAGCTTTTGTGAGGGTAGCTTCTAGTTGAGAAAGATTTATATATGGTGAGTTGAGAGTGGGTGTTCTTCTCCTGTACCTATTTTTCTCTTTCATAGTGAAGCTTTGCATGCTCCATGGAGACGAGCCTTTAGACCGATCCACGTACTTGATTATTTTTTTATTTTATTTTTTCCTTTCTTTTGCCAAAATAATTTGGTACTAGATCTTTAACAAATGATATCAGAGTACCTGATATCCTAATAGTTTGGTATCAGAGCGAGTTGATACCACAACAAGGCTGACCTAGTTTGGGACTAAGTCGATCTAGTCTCAATGGAAGCAAAAGATAGAAAGCACAGAAAGTAAAATTTTCAAGACCCAGGGGACTGAGCTGACCTAGCTATAAACTAAGCCGACCTAGTGACTGTAATAGCTAGTTTTTAGATTTACAGCTTTTTCATCCCATGGGCTTTCCAACGGCTATTTTTTCATCTCTAATGGCTAGATCTCTTTTTTGAGGACACCTCAGATGTCAAAAAGTGGTGGATAACCTCAAGAATACATATAGAAATCCTTGAAACATTAAGGATATATTTTTAAGAGCATATTGAGTATTCTTTAAGAAAGCTAAGGAGTGAGCTGAAAAGAGAAAAGAAGAGTTTTTTTCAGAGTGATCCTTTATCCTTCCACTACAAATTATTTTCAAGCAAGTAAGAGCAAGAGTGAAGAGAATAAGGAACCTTATAATCTCTAAATCATTCAAAAAAAAGAAATCAAGCCTACAAGCCAAGCAACTTAGAATTTCTTCTCCTACACTTCAAAAGAGTTTGTTTTAATTGTATTTCTATATTTTGTTTCAAGTTTCTTGATGTGAGAAACTTGAGTTGGTCCAAGCCTTGAATTGGATAATTGTATTGGTTTGATTGATGAACCAAAGTTAAAATCAATCAGGATTGATTGTTAGCTCGGAGAAAAATAATCACTTATAAGATTTTGGTTGGTGATTCGAGAAAATCAACTCGGTTAATTATGAGCCCAAAAAATATGTTTGTATAATTTTGGTTGGTGAGCCTGAAAAAATCAACTAAATTTGATTATGAGCCCAAAAAATAATCGGACTGTAATTCTAGTTATGAATTATAGTTGAATTTTCAAGGGATATACTTAGGGAGTGGACGTAGGTGCTGAGTTTGACACCGAACCACTATAAAATTATTATGTTTGTGATTGTGTGTTATTGTTCAATTACTTTCATTCACTACATATTATATTGCTTGTTTAATTTAAACACATAACTAGTTTAATTTGCTCATATCTCAAGCTTAAATTTTAAATATCCAATTCATCCTCCTTCTTCGGTAGACATACCTGGGCAATAGTTACACATCTGAATCCCAACACCAACATGTCCAAGGAAGGGCCGAATGGTTGGGTTTATGGATGCTAATTTTGGTGGATACGTGGACACTAAGTGTTTAACCATAGGTTATATGTTTTATTTGAATGGGAGTCCGATTTCATGGAGATCAAGCTTGCAACCAATCACGACATTATGTATAATTGAAGTAGAATATATTAGCATCTCAGAGGCTGCCAAGAAAGCTCTATGGCTGAAGAAATTAGCCTTGGAGATGGAATTTGCATAGCATGCTGTCCGGGTGCATTATGATAGCCATAGTGCACTATTTTTGGTCCATAATTAGGTCTATCATGCAAGGACCAAACACATTAATATCAGATACCATAGGATCAGGGAGTTAGTGGAAGAAGATGAGCTAGAGCTGATCAAAGTTCACACAAAGGAGAGTCATGCTAATGCACTAATAAAGACTCTTTCGAGAGATAGCATCCTTAAGTGTGTGGCGCTGATGGGTTTGATGGACTAGGTTGAGTTTGCAAAGGCTTTTGAGCATCAAGGTAGAGATTGTAAGCTTATTTGTGGTGCACATATTAATAATTTATTGGTCATAAAGGGTAAAAAAATTCATAGCTTTGCAAATATACATAAGCAGGCATATCATTAGCTTACAACTTAAACCAAGAAAAGAAAAGAAAATGAATTATACATTTGTGTTTTCTTGACATCTAATTAATTAAAATTTTTAATCTATGATATTTTTAAGGATATACTGTATTGATGATTTTGTTATATCTCATGTTGCATAGACCATATTCTTATTTTCATTATGCAGTAGACTTTTTCTTTTTAATGAAACATCTCTTCTTATTTTTATAAGTATCTTGTGTGTTGTTTTCCTTCATCGATGAATTTGAGTTCTTTGAGTTATTATGCAAGCATACATCATTCATCAACCTAGCAGCTTTTTAAGTGCTCTGCATATGTAGGCATTCATCTATCTTTAATGATTAAAATAATTTTTGCACACACTCACTTGTATAGTAGAATAAAATATTTAAATAATTACTAAGGATTGTTTTTGCCAAATTCAAGAGATAGAGCAATGGCTGATTAGAAAATTAAAGTTATTGATGATGTGCTGCTATCTTTTGAATGTTGAAAAAAGTGCCTCGAATTCTCCTACATTAAGCTCATAGTAAGGTCCAAAATGATGAATGGAGTCCAACGAGCTCAAGAACACCTCAATCAGAGTCTAGATGGTGAAAATAGATGCAAAGAAGCTAGAAGAAGGAATAGGCTATCGAGTGGGGCCCATAAGCCAGCCAGATAGGCGCCAGCCGCACGTTGGGCCATGCATGGTGCTAGTAGCATGCTGGGCCATGTGCAAGGGTGCTAGCAGGCATTCGGCCATGTGGGTCGTGTGAGAGAGCCAGCAGCACGCTGGGACGTGTCAGGCCCAGCATGGGCATCATACCGTGCGCAGCGCACATGCGGGCACAGCCTGAGCCCAACTGGGCCCGACTTGGGCCCAGGCGATGCTCGGGAAGGGGGCCGGTTCAAGCACCCAATGTGGGAAATGGTGTGCGGGATTTTTTCGTGCAGTCCATGCACACAGTGCATGTGGATCAGGCTCTTTCACGAGGTCTAGGGATAAAATTGAGTTAGAATCGAGTCAGGACTCCATCCTAAACTTGGATTAAAGCCTATCCGTGGCCTTTAAAAGGCCTAGAGATTAGACTGAAGGCTATAGAGGTGGCTTAGATAGCTTGGGTGAGATCTAAGATAGTAGGAAGCAGAAGAAGAGTGCCAACGGATAGTAGGAGCAAGGGCTTCAGGCAGACAGCTAGGCAGTAGACTATGATCATTTTAGAGGGTCTCTAAGAGAGAGTTTAGTAAAGGTAGCTTCTTATTGAGAAGATTGTATACATGAGTTAAGAGTGGATAATCTTCTCTTATATCTCTTTCATTTTTATAGTGAAGCTTTGGATGCTCCATAGAGGCGAGCCTTTAGGCTGATCCACATACTTGATTGTGTTCTTGTTTTATTTTTTTCTTTCTTTCTACCATAATATCCTGGTATAAGATCCTTATCAAATGGTATTAGAGTAAGTTGATATCCCAATAATTGGTGTTAGAGCCAGGTTGGTACTGGAGCGTAGATTGCAGTAGTGGTGATAAAGATTGAAGAATATAGAGAAGACAAGCGCAATCAAGATGGAGATTAATAGATTTGATGGGAAGGGCAATTTCTTTTTTTGACAAGCAAGGGTAAAGAATGTCCTCATCTAACATGGGTTGATCGATGCTTTCTTGTACGATAAGATGCCACCCACCATGGAGGTGAAGGATTGAAAGTGAATCGAGATACAGGCGGTGAGCACGATCTACTTGTACCTAATGGATGATGTCATTATCCATATACTTGGCGAGACTTCTCCGATGGTGTTGTGGTTGAAACTCAAGAAGTTATACATGGCAAAGTCGCTCATTAGCATGCTATTCTTTTGGAGGCAGTTCTACCAGTTATGGATGAACGAAGGCTAGAGCGTGTAGGAACATCTATCCAACTTTCAGAAGATCCTCATTAACCTCCTCAGCATTGGCAAAAAAGTTAAGAAGAAGACCAGGATGTTGGTCTTTCTATCATCGCTTCCATCCTTTTTTGAGTCTTTGGTGACTATTCTTCTTATAGGTAAGAGCACTATTAAGATGAAAAAGGTGACTTCTGTATTACTCCAGATTGAGATTCTCAAGTGGGAGAATCGAGTCTCGAGTTCAGATGATAACTCAACACTGATTGTAACTGGAGATAATGGCAGCAGAAGATGGAGCAAAAGAAGATCATGAGGTGGGCGATCCAAGTCCAAGACGAGAGATCAGAGCAAGATCAAGTGCTATCGATGTGATGAGTTGGTGTTGGAAATAGTGTCCCCAAGCCAATCATCAGCCTATTGATGATTAAGCTATTTTATGTAATTGTATATAAATTACTAATTAAATAAAAATTATTCTAACTTTTTTATCATAAATCTTTCATCTTCTAATGAACTTCTATCTATTGCGATGAAGTTCTTAGGACTATTTAAAATTGACAAAGAAGGATTTATCATTTAGTCCTTAAAATTGTTCATGATCAAATGATAGGTTGTTACCAAGGATAATAATGTTTATCGAGTATAGATCATTGGATGCCATATAGGTTGATTTTTCTCTTAACCAAGGAGTTTGGAGATACTAGTATCACATGCAGGTAAGATGTAGGGGTACATCTGCACTAAACATGATCGACTCCAAAGCTTTTCTGCTATCAAAAATTGCTTTAATGGAATATGGGCATAAGTGTCCCTCCGATCTGAGATCACCATGGTGACTTTCAAGCAACTCACTGTGCTTTGGTATCGGACTACCTAAATATCTAATTCAGTGATGAAAGATTTCTGGGTACAATCAAGTACTTAAGAAGTCAGTGCGTGAGTTAAGATGAGATTGACCACTCCTAAACATAGGAGCTATGTTCAATAGTATTTTAATTTAGCAAAGCCTTGGCCAGGATAGTTCTAGTGAGAGGTCACAGGACTAATTATTTTGAAACATGATTTGGATATATCTTCCAGGGTTGATAGTTAAATCCTAAGTCATCCTATGCATAGAGATCAAAAAGATGAATTATGCGATAATCATGTTCACATAGGTTATGAATATTACAATTATACTATTCAGCCTATCCAAACGTCGGATACTATTGCTAGATGGTCACTTCAATTAGTACAGAAAATTGATTCCTATGCTACCGACTTAGATTCGAACATGCGAGGTCACACATACTAGAGATTCTTATTCGATCTAATGTCTAATCAAGAGAAATTTAATTAGTGATTTGATCACTAATTAACTCAATTTGATTGAGTGATTATTTTTGGATCAAGACCAATTGAATTGGATTCATTTGGATTTGACTTGATTAGATTATAAGAGGATCTAATCATCAAGGAGGTTTAATCCCTGATTTGATCAAGAGATAGGCTTAATTAATTTTTGATTTGATTAGAATTTAACTGAGCCTAATAAAGTCTAAATAAGTTGGATTTAATCTGATCTAATTGGGCCTAACCAATTTAGATTGGATTGGTTCAATTAGATGATAAATATTAAGACTAGTTTGACTAATCTTCCCATGCATCACCTCATCAAATTTTGCGCCAAAGTTCTCTCCATGAGAAAATGTTTCACATGAACATTTTCTATGCAAGGGAGGGCATGCGCCATCCTTTCTCATGCCCCATGTAGATAAGATAGGCTGGTTGTTATTCAAATTCAAAGGAGTTTGAGTTTGAATGAACAAGCCAACCATCTTATTTAAAACTCTCCATGCCTCTCTAGAGCTAGCGCATCTATTTATGCATGGAATTTTTGGGATGTGCATATGATGAAGAAAAAGAAAAGAATGAAAAGGGAAAAAGTTTTCCTTCTATGTGTGCTTTCTCCTCTAAATGAGAAAAACCAAAAAAGAGAGAGATCTTGGCGTAAGAGTATTTGGGTGAGTGCATACCCTAGGATCTATACCTAGGATTTTGGGAATCAAATCTATAAGTTACGAGGGTCGTGAGTTCATAGATCTTGGTGAAAGCCTCTACTACATATCTTTACATTCATCAACAATCCAGAGCGTTTGAAGAGCCTATGAAGCAAGATCGAAGGAGATCGATCTAGAATCAACCATTGAAGACTTCTATATGAGTTAGCACTCAGGAGGAGTTGATCGAATCTAGGCCTCATGTGGATTAACCATGGAGGCCAGACATGTGTGTAGCTACATCATGGTGATCAGATTTACACCGAGGAGATTAGATTGCGGCATTCTTCTACCTACAAAAAGATAACATGTTCTGAACATATGGAGTAATAAAATAGTTTTACTATTGATCTTGTTTTTATTTTCAGATATGCATGCATATATAATACATTAGATCTTATAGAATGTCAGGTTTTCAAATTAGATCTATAGCTTTTCATTATTAATATGATTAATAATATTATCCATTGTATATTTATTGAAAAAAATTTTGAAAGTAGAGCTAGAAATCCTGTACGTTCTCTTTCAATTGGTATCAGAGCAGTAGGATCTTTGATGTATTATATATGCATGATTTAAATTATTTTTAAATTAAATTTAAATAATAATCTAATCTAAAAATAATAATGATGATCGTACGAACTGTAGGTTGTCCTGTTGTAAGATTTATCCCTTATAGTGGAGAAGTTGTCTTGGTATATTGCGATTTATAAAATTGATCATAAAAATTTTAGATTTGATCTAATGATTTTTATGATGTATTTGAATTGTTTAATCTAAAATTTATCATGAATTAGTGTTTAGATTAGATCTAAATAATTTTATAATTTTTTATATAGAGTACATAGTTTTAGATTAGACTTGAACAGGATCTTAGGAAGGTTCTGTTCGTCGGTCGAGCTGGTTCTCTCAGGAATCGAGATAGCTCAACCAATATGCCAACCATGATAGAATTTTTGGATTGATGCTTCAGCCAGCTTGGTCAGAAATTGTGCCAGCTCAGCTTCAATTCAGACCGGCTCGGATCCTCAGCTTCAATTCGGGCTGGCTCGGATTGGATTCGAGCCTGCCTGACTAGAATGATGGCCTACGGGCCTTGCACCTAAGCTGGCTGTCTCAGGAACCGAGCCAGATTGGCTTCTGCTTAAGCCAGCTTGAATGAAATTCGAGCCAGCCCGACTGAGAAGTTGGCTAACTATCTTAATTGGTTGGTTTTATGAGATCAAGCCTACATCTAGTGCTTGTTTATGAAATAAGCTAACCTATTTTTGAAATGAGTTGATCTATTCAGTGAAACAGTACTAGGATGTAAAGAACCTTTCAAAATTTTGAAAAATATTTTTAAAATATCGAACCCCAATCCTCAGCCTTAAACTTAATTAAGAATTAAGCATGATGAATTAGGGTCTAGAATTATGAATTAAAGATCCTAAGTCATTGATCATAAAATATGGATTATCGGATTAGTCGAATTAGGTCCATTAATTAGGTTAGGCCTAAGGTTAGTTAAAGAATGGACTAAATTAGAGTAATTGAACAAATCTAACCAAATATTGATTTAGATTAGGTCAAGGACTCTTTAGACCAAATTACAATAGTTGTAGTTGGTCAAGCCCATCCCTTTAACGAAAACCAAATGAACTTGATTCATCGCTATGCGGTCGAACCTAATATTGCTAGGTTGGTCAAATTAAAACTAATGAACTGGATAGTGTCTAAGGTAATTCTGACAGCTTAGATCAGTGATTTTTAATTAGAAGCTACTCACACTGATTCGGTCTTTAACGAGTTAATGGCATATCCCTTTCACTGATCTCACTTACCTAGCCATCCTAATGAATTAGATTTTGATTAGACCACTTGATGATTTGGGCTCACCCATGTCAATTAGGTAAATCTGTTTGATTGATTTAGGTGCTCCTAATATCGGCTTGAATTAGATCCTTATTGATCTGACTTGATGAAGTCAGTGAAAGGATCAAAATTAGCTGGTCAATTTTTCTTAAAATTGATTAATAAAATTTTTTAAAATTATTAAGTCTTTAAAATGATAAAGTTATGGTGATAACTAAGTCATAGCCTCTCATTAAGTTGAGTGATAATGGATCCATTGATTTAATAATCATTGGAGGTCTAAACATCTGGTGCTTATTGACTAATAAAATTATCATTCATAATATGATAATTTGGTCATGTCTTTCTAATAGTAATCAGGTTGGCTAGCCAAAGTTAGGCCTGATCATTTGTTGGTCTGATGCACCAAATATGGTCATATTAATGGTTGGACCTAACTAGATCTTTTTAGTGGAGGCCAGAGCCTACTGCTTAAATTTTTAGAGCAAAAATTAAATTACTGAAAGTTATTTAGTGAAATAATTGGTTATGAACCTATCCATAGATGTACATGGGTTGACCAACCAAAGTTGGGCTCATGTGTAGTCTATGTGGATTCTAGCATCCACTAAGAAATTAGGGGTAATTTCTTGAATTGGAGGTAGAGGCTACCGATTCGAATAAAATAGTGGGAGAATCTTTAGACTAAAGTCTAAGTTTTTAGAGTAAATAATTTATATACTAATTAGGTCTATGGTTTTTCTTTTATGCAGACATGGGCACTACCCTATCGCTCCGATCATTGTTGGACAATGACAAACTCATGGGATCCAACTTCAATAGTTGGTATCGAAAGTTGAAGATCATCTTGGAGCATGAATGGATTTTATATATATTGACTGATCTGGCACCTGAGGAGCTAGCAACAAATGCTATTAAGATGGTGAGAGACACTTACCAGAAGTAGCTCAATGACCGCACCACCATTTGGTGCATTATGCTGGCGGCAATGAATGATGAGTTCAGCCATAGGTTTAAAAATATCCAGCTCGAGGAGATGCTTCAAATGTTGAATGACTCTTTTGGTATGCCCAACGACATTAAAAGGTATAAGACTAGTTATGCCATTTTTAATACTCATATGAGGGACAGGGCATCAATCACTGATCATGTATTATACATGATCGAGATGATTGAATGCCTAAGTAAGCTGGGTTTTTTCTTGCATGAGCAGCTCGGTAAGGATGCGATCCTAAATTTATTGCCCAAATCCTTCCTCCCTTTCCTTACTTATTTTAGAATGACAAAGCCTGCAGTAAACTACCATTGGTTATTAGGATTACTGTAGAACTTTGAGAAGGATCATCAACTCCAGAAGGGGTTGGTGAATGTTATGAGAGGGTCTTCTTCAGGTCGCCCATTAAGAAAGGGATGAAGAATAAGAAGAAGAATAATAAGAAGGTGTAGCCGCATGTGGGACGTCTGCACAGGATCAAACCAAGAAGCACAAGCCTAACCAAAGCCACGCGGAGTGCTTCTTTTGTAAGAAGTAGGAGCATTGGAAGAGAAACTATCCTTAGTACATTGCCATCCTGGACCCGAACAGGTCGAGGAGGAAGCAAGCAGTTGCTGCGTAAGGTAATTATATGATAACACCTTGCAACTTCTCAATTTATGATACTACTGCCAAGGTATTAGATAAGGAAGCTCTTATCATATTTATAATTTGATGCAGGGTTTAAAGGTCAGTAGGAGATTTGGTGAAGGTGAGAGATTTCTGAACGTTGGAGATGGAAGATAAGTTTTAGTTCTAGCTTTAGGAATCATGAACCTTGTAATCAATTCTCATAGAGTTATTCTTAGTGATTGTCACTTTTGTCTAAGTTTTTTATTGAATGTAATTTCTGTAGGCCTTTTGACCAAGAACAGTTATCAGTTTTCAATAAAACTAAATTTTTATGATATCATTTTGAATGGTGTTATAGTTTATATGAAATAATTAAATAATAAAATTTATCTATTATCATAGCCTATTAACATAGTCCAAACCTTCAGTAAATGTCCTAGAATAGATGAAGTGTCAGATTTCTACCTTTGGCATTATAGGCTAGGTCACATCAATAAGAATCGAATAAACAGGTTGGCTTAAAAAGAAATTAATGTGGTCAATGATTGTGAATCACTTCCGACCTTTGAGTCCTGTCTCCTTGGAAAAATGACCAAGTCACCTTTTATTGAAAAGGATGAACGAGCCAGTAAACTCCTAGGTTTAGTATATACTGATGTATGTGGACCCATAAGCACAAGCACTAGAGATTGATATTTCTACTTCATAACCTTCACAGACGACCTATCGAGGTATGGGTATATCTATTTAATGAAGCATAAGTTGGAGTTGTTTGAAATGTTCAAACTATTCCATAATGAGGTAGAAAAGCAAACTAGGATGAGTATTAAAATTCTTCGATCTGACTGAGGAGGTAAGTATCTTTTCACTAAATTTCTGACATATCTTGAAAAGAATGAGATTCTTTTTCAATGGACTTCTCCTAGAATACCACAGCATAATGGTATGTCCAAAAGGAGGAATCGAATCCTGTTAGACATGGTTCAATCCATGATGAAATTTGTCGGTCTCCCTATCTTCCTATGTAGATATACACTCGAGTCAGCTTGTTATATTCTGAATACGATGTCGAGTAAGTCTATTTCTAAAATGCCATATGAGATGTGGACAAAGCATAAGCCAATACTCTCGCATCTTAGGATTTGGGGGTGTCCGGCTTATGTCAAATATTTAGTAACAGACAAGCTTGGACCTAGGTCTGACAAGTGTAGCTTTATAGGATATCCAAAAGAGATCAAAGGATATTACTTCTGCCTAGCTAATAAGTAGAAAGTGTTTGTCAGCTTAAGACAGTCTTTTTAGAAAAAAAATTTCTTAGTGAAGGGACTAATATCTCTAAGATCGAGCTTGAAGAAGTTCGATAGATGGAAGAACCGACACAAGTAGCTAAACATGAATCGAATTTGATTCGATCAGACCCGGAGCCTACTGAACCTGCACACTTAAGGCGATCTAGTAAAGTACCACATCAGTCGGACAGATACTATGATTTCTCGATCCAGGATGGTGATCCTATCAAACTCGATGAGAACAATGAGGATCCGATCATCTACATGGATGCAATGTAGAGACCCAACTATAGGAAATGGCTTGAGACCATGTAATCCAAAATGGAGTCCATGAAGGTCAACGATATATGGATATTAGTTGATCCATCTGAAGGGATAAAATCCATAGGATGTAAGTAGATCTTCAAAAGAAAAAGAAATTCAGATGGAAAGGTGGAGATCTATAAAGTCCATCTGATTGTCAAGGGATATCGTCAATGTTATGGTATTAACTATGATGAGATATTTTCTCTTGTGGTAATGCTCAAGTCCATTCGGATCATGCTTACGATAGCTGTACATCTGGATTATGAAATCTGATAAATAGATATGAAAATAACTTTCCTAAATAGAGAGCTGGCTGAAGAGGTGTATATGATACAATCTGAAGATTTTACATCCACAGATAAGTCTAAGGTGTGCAAGCTTAAAAAATTCATTTATGGACTGAAATAGGTATCTCAGAGTTAGAACATATATTTTGATAGGATGATCAAGACGTATGACTTCATTAAGAATGAAGAAGAGCCCTGCATATATAAGTAGATTAATGGTCCAGTAGTTGTATTTCTTATTTTGTATGTGGATGATATTATCTTAATCAAGAATGATATCCCCATATTATAAGGAATAAAGATCTAACTGTCATTATAGTTCTCTATGAAGGATCTAGGAGAAGCTTCTTACATCCTAAGGATGAAGATCTATAGAGATAAATCTAAGAGATTGCTTGGAGTGTCCCAATCCACGTACATTAATACTGTGCTATAGAGATTCAGCATGGAGAATTTCAAGAAGGGCTATCTATCGACAGACCATGGAATTTCTCTCTTGACAAGAGATTGTCCGACAATACCTCAAGAGAGAGAGCATATGAGTAGAATTCCATATGCTTTGATAGTGGGTTCTATTATGTACGCCATAACATGTACGTGATCAGATGTAGCATACTCACTAGGGATAGTGAGTAGATACCAATCTGATCCAGGGGAGAATCACTAAAAGATTGTTAAAATAATCCTAAAGTATTTGAGAAATATTAAGAACCAGTAGCTTGTTTATGATGAATCAGACATGAAACTTGTGGGATTTATAGACTCCAATTTTCAATCTAATCATGATAATAGCAAGAGTATGTCAGGGTATGTGTTTATGCTTAATGATGGAGCTATTTGCTGAAAAAGTTTCAAGTAGCACAGCATGGCTGATTTAGTGTGCGAGGTGGAGTACATTGCTGCATCAGATGCTACCATAGAAGTGGTGTGGCCGAAGAAGTTCATCACCATACTCGAAGTAGCATCCTCCCTAGATGGTCCAATTCTGCTCTTTTGTGATAGCTCTGGAGCCATAGCTTAGGTGAAGGAACCAAAGGCACACCAACGGACGAAGTATATTCTATGCCATTTTCATCTTGTCTTGAAGATCGTGGATCAAGATGACGTCAATCTTCAGAAGATCGATGAGAAGGAGAACCAGGCCAAACCATTCACTAAAGCCATTGTGGTGAAGGAGCTTGACGACTTCAAGTTGAAGATGGGTATACGATATTGCACCGATTGGCTTTAGGCCAAGTAGGAGATTATTGAAAATAGTATCCCAAAGTCAATTATCAGCTTGTTGATGATTAAGCTATTTTATGTAATTGTATATGAATTATTAATTGAATAAAAATTATTATGGCTTTTTCATCATAAATCTTTCATCTTCTAATGAACTCCTGCTTGTTGTGATGAAGTTTTTAGGACTATTTAGAATCGATAAAGGAGGATTTATCATTTAGTTCTTAAAATTATTCACAATCAAATGATACGTTGTTACTAAGGACGATAATGTTTATCAAGTATAGATCGTTGTGTGCCATATAAGTTGGTTGTCCTCTTAACCAAGAAGTATAGAGATGCTGGTATGGCATGCAGGTGAGATTTAGAGGTACATCTATACTAAATATAACTGACTCCAGAGCTTTTTTGCTGTCAAAAATTGCTCTAATGGAATATGGGCATAAGTATCCCATCGACCTAAAATTACCACAATGACTTTCAAGTAACTCACCATGCTTTGGTACTGGACTAACTGAATTTCTAATTTAGTGATGAAAGATTTTTATATATAATCAAGTACTTGAGGAGTCAATGCGTGAGTCAAGATGGGATTGACCACTCCTAGACATAGAAGCTGTATTCAATAGTGTTTCAATTTAGCAAAGCCTTAGCCATGGTAGTCCTAGTGAGGGGTCTAATTGCTTTGAAATATGATTTGGATGTATCTTCTAAGATTGATAGTTAAATCCTAAGTCATCCTATGCATAAAGATCAAAGAAATGAATTATGCGATAATCATATTCACATAGATTATGAATGTTGTGATTGCACTATTCAGCCTATCCAAACGTCGGATACCATTGCTAGATGGTCACTTCGATTAGTACAGAAAATTGGTTCCTGTGCTACCAGTTTAGGTTCAAACCTGCAGGGTCACACTAACTAGAGGTTCTTACCCGATCTAATGGCTGATCAAAAAAAGTTTAATTAGTGATTTGATCATTAATTAACTCAATTTGATTGAGTGATTATTTTTGGATCAAGACCAATTGAATTGGATTCATTTGGATTTGATTCGATTAGATTATAAGATGATCTAATCATTAAGGAGGTTTAATTCCTGATTTGATCAGGGATTGGGCTTGATTAATTTCAGATTTAATTAGGATTTAACTAAACCTAATTAAGCCTAAATAATTTAGATTTAATCTAGTCTAATTGGGTCTAACCAATTTAGATTGGATTGGTTCAATTGGATGATAAATATTAAGACTAGTTTGACTAGTATTCCCATGCATCACCTCATCAAATTTTGTGCCAAAGTTCTCTCCATGAGAAAATGTTTCTCGTGAACATTTTTCATGCAAGGGAGGGCGTGCGCCCTCCTTTCTCATATCCCATGTAGATAAGATAGGCTAGTTGTTATTCAAATTCAAAGGAGTTTGAGTTTGAATGAACAAGCCAACCATCTTATATAAAACTCTCTACGCCTCTCTAGAGCTAGCACATCTATAAATGCATGGAATTTTTGGGATGTGCATATGATGAAGAAAAAAGAAGAGAATAAAAAGAGAAAAAGTTTTTCTTCTGCATGTGCTTTCTCCTTTATGTGAGAAAAACCAGAAAAGAGAGAGATCTTGGCGCAAGGGTATTTGGGTGACTGCATATCCTAGGATCTATACTTAGGGTTTTGGGAATCAAATCTATGAGTTACAAGGGTCATGAGTTCACAGATCTTGGTGAAAGCCTCCGCTGCATATCTTCTGCATTCATCGACGATCCGAAGCATTCGAAGAGCCCGTGAAGCAAGATCGAAGGAATTCAATCTAGAATCAATCGTTAAAGACTTCTATATGAGCTAGCACTTGGAAGGAGTTGATCGGATCTAGGCCTCATGTGGATTACCCATGGAGGTCAGACATGCATATGACTGCATCACGACAATCAGATCTACACAAAGGAGATCAGATTGCGATGTTATTCTACCCATAAAAAGATAACATATTCTAAATATTGAAAATTATGTTCCAAAGCCAATCATCAGTCTATTGACAGTCGAGATATTATAATTAATTTATTAATTAATAAAAAATATTTTGGCATCTTTTTTCATCATAAGTTTATATTTTCTAATGAACTCCATTGTTGTGATGAAGTCCTTAGGACTATTTAGTTTCAATAAAGAGAGAATTTATCAATTAGTCCTTAAATTTATTCACGATCAAATGATAGGATATTAATTAGGATGACAGTGTCCATCGAGCATAAGTCGTTATATGCTATATAGGTTGGTTGTCCTCTTAACCAAGGTGTGTGGAGACACTGGTATGGCATATAGATGAGATGTATGGGTACATCGTCATTGAACATGATCAACTTTAGAGCATTCTGCTGTCGAAAATATCTCTAATGGGATATAGGTATAAGTATCCCTTAGACCTGAGATCATCTCAGTGACTTACAAGCAACTTACTATGCTTTGGTACCGAACTAACTAAATTTCTAATTCAGCAACAGAAGGCTTCTGGGCATAATCAAGTACTTACAAAGTCAGAGTATGATCAAGATGGAATTGACCACTCCAAGAGTTGGAGAAGAATGTATCTCTGTATTTCAATATAGCAAAATCTTGGCTAGGATAATCCATCAGATGGATTTGGTATTTTAAAATACAATGTGAACAATCTAATCAAAGTTGATAGTTAAACTCTGATGTGTCCTACGAGCATTGTGGTCAAGGAGATGAATTATATGGAAACTATATCCGCATGGGTTCTAAGGATGGTGTTCAACACCTTCGACCTACCCGACCGTCGGATATCATTGCTAGATGGTCACTTCAATTGATATAGAAGTTTATTCCTATGCTACTGACTTAGGTTCGGATCTATGAGGTCACACACATTAGAGCTTACAATCTAATCGGATGATTGATCAACGATTAAAAATCGTTCTAGGATTAAATAATCAATATGATTGGTGTTTAACCTAATGCAAGTATTATAGGAGGATCGATTAGCAATTAAAATATTAATTGGCTTAATTTGATTAAGCCAATAGATTGAGATTAAGTTTAATTAAATATGATTTAATTAGATTTGATTTGGACTTGATTGGATCAAGTTCAATTGATTTATTGGATAAGCCAAGTGCAAGAAAGACTAGTTCTAGTCTAACTAGGACTCGAATTAACCTAATTTTTTAATTTGATTAAAAAATAAATTAAAATTAAATATAATTTAATCTAATTTAATTAAGTCCTCAAATGGGTTAGGGTCTTATTTAATTAGAATGGTTTAATCTTAATTTTATTTGATTAAAAGATCTTGTTTGACCAAGTCAAAATAGGAGTCCTAGTGTGACTAGGACTCCCTATCTCCTTGCACCACCTTAGTCCTAACGCCCCTCATACCTAGTTTTTAGGTATTTTTCATGAAAAATCTCTTTCTTTCTCATTTCTATGCCTCCTTTCTCCCTCCAAGTCATATTTGGAAGTTAGGTGGAAGACCAAGTCAAAGGAGGAATTAGTTTTGCTTAGGATTCTATGAGATAGAATCCTTGTTGACCAAAACATCTTTCCTTGAGTGCCGCCCCCTCTTTTAATTAAATCTTCTCTTATTCTATAAAAATAATCTCTTTTTTTGTGTGCCCTCCCTTACTAGTCCATGCCAAAAAAATTATAGAGGAAGCGCCCAAGAGTTGGGCGCCCCAACAACTTCCTATGTTTAGATATTCCTAGTCTAGAAATTTGACCTAACTTGGACTCTTATTTTTTTCTATTTATTAGACAAATTTTATTCTAATTTTTTTGTAGAATATAGATCTTTTGGAGAGGTTTGGGGTGTGCAAAAATTAGAGGAAGAGGGTCCTTAGGCATGGGGGTTCCACAGGCACCAAACTAGGTGTCCAGGTGAGAGAAAAGAGAAGAAGAAGAGGATCTTCTTTTAGGACTATTTTATTTTTAATCTCTCCTCCTTTCTTTTGAATTTTTTTTTGAGAGAGTCTCAAATCAGCAAACTCTCATCTTCCTTCTCATATTTTGGAGAGTCCAAATTTTAAAAAAGGGAGCATCGGATCGATCATCAAAGAAGGATTAGTACAGTACTAGCATGCTGTGCTGATTTCCTGCATTGAATTTTAGATTAGAGATCGTAGGCTCGTGTGCACAACTCCTAGAGGTCGGATGTGTGTGTGGCTCATTACTTCATCCTCAAGCCTAGATCAGCAAGTTAGAACATCTAAATTTGCTCAGATAATAGATCTGATCTATAAACTTCATACCTGCATTTGATGTAGTGTAGATCTAGGTTGATTTGATCAACCTTTTTCTTTCTTATTTGATTTTAATTTTTAATTTAATATCATGCCTTAATCATGTAATAGATCTAAGATCTAGATGTTTACATGATTATTTAAATAAATTTTAGATTTATTTAAGTCTTTCGCTATAAGATCTTGAAAAAGTTTCAAGATCTACCTATGAAATCCTAGATCTGGTTCCTTCAATTGGTATCAGAGCCTAGGTTCTTATTACATGATTTTTATGCATATCTAGATTATTTCTTGGATTAGATCTAATTTATAATCTAATTATTAAATTTAAAAATAAAAAATAAAAAATAAAAAATAAAATATTTTAGATTGCACGTGCTGTCATAAGGTTGTCTAACTGTAAGTTTTATCCCTTATAGTGAATAGGTTATCCTAATACGTGCTGATCAAAAATATTGATCATAAAATTTTAGATTAGATCTAAAAAATTTTATGATCTGATTAAAAATATTTTAATCTAATTTTAATCATCATAAATATGTTAGATTTGATCTAGAAAGATTTATGATTGATTATTATTGAAACTATTTCAATTACATGAACCTGTTTAGATTAGATCTAAAGTAGTTTTATGTTTATTTTACTCACATATTGATTATGAATCAAACATGCAACTTGGTTGATAGAACCATATTGTAAAAATATTTTATAAATATGAAAATCATTTTTGAAAAGCCAAACCCCAACCCTCAGTCCAAAACTTAATTGAGAATTAAGAAGTTGATTGATTAGGATCTAGGATTGTGAATTGAAGATCCTAAGACAAATCATAATATATTGGATTAATGGATTAGTGGAGATTAGGTCCATTAATTGGGTTAGACCTAGGGTTAGATTAAAGAATTGACTTAATTAGAGAATTGACTAAATCTAATCAATTATTGTCTTAGATTAGGTCAAGGATTCTTTAGATCAATTACAATAATTATAGTTGGTCAAGTCCATGTCTTTAACAAGACCCAAGATGGACTTGATTCTTGGCTACGCGGTCTAGCATCAACTGTTAGGTTGATCTAATTGAAACTAATTAAACTAGTTGGTGTCTAAGGTAAACCAGACTAATGGTTTTTAATTGGCAGCCCGCTTACCTGACCATTTTTGATGGTGTCTAAGGTAAGCCTGGCATATCCTTCCACTGATTGGACTTACTTGGCCTCTTAGTGAGATTATATTTTGATCAGATCGTTTAACTATTCGAGCTAACCCATGTCAACTAGGTAAATCAGTTTGACTGATTTAGGTGCTCTTAGACCAACCTATTAATGGTCTCCCTTAAGCTGACTTGATGAAGTTAGTGGGAGGATCATGATAAGCTGGTTAATCTGACCTACTCACTTCTATAAATAAATTTTCTAAAATTATTAGATCCCTAAAATAAAATAGTTATATGATAACTAGATCATAGCCTCCCATTAAAGTGGATGATAATGGGTCCATTAATTGGATAATCATTGGAGGCCCAAAGGCCTGGTGCTTATAGGTTGATGAAATTATCATTCATTATATAATCTCTTGGATACATCTTTTCAAATGGTGGTCAGGTGAGCCAACCAAAGTTGGGCCTGATTATTTATTGGTTGGATAGGCCAAGTATAGTCATGTTAATGGTTGGACCTAATCGAACCTTTTTCTGAGAAGGTCAAAGCCAACTGATTAGGGCCTGGGGCAAAATTTAATTACTAAAAATTATTTAAAAAAATAATTGGTTATGAACCTACCCTTAGATGTACATGGATGGGCCAACCAAAGTTGAGCTTGTGTATAGTCTATGTGGATTCTAGTACCCACTAAGAAATTAGGATAATTCCTTGAATTGAAGGTAGAAGCTACCAATTCAAATAAAATAGTGCTAGAAATCTTTTGATTAAAATCCAAATCTTTAGATTTAATGAATCAATTACTAATTAGATTTTGGTTTTTCTTTGTGCAGACATGGCCACTTCTCTATCGCTCTAATCATTGTTGGACAATGATAAATTAATGGGACCCAACTTTGGTAGCTGGTACCAAAAGTTGAAGATTGTCCTAGAGCATGAACAGATCCTATATGTGCAGACAAATCCTACATCTAAGGAGCCAGCTGTCAATGTACGTGAAATAATTAGAGACACTTATCAGAAGTGGCTCAGTGATTGAATCATGGTGCGTTGCATTATGCTGGCTACGATGAGCGATAAGTTCAGTCGCAAGTTTGAGATAGCTCAGCCAAACGAAATCCTCCAAATGTTGGAGGATTTTTTTGGCACACCCGATGACGTTGAGAGGCACAAGATTAATTATGTCATCTTTAATGTCAGAATGTGGGATGGTGCCTCTGCCACTGATCATGTATTGTACATGATCGAGCTGATAGAGCGCTTGAGTAAGCTCGGCTTTCTCTTGCATAAATAACTTAAAAAAGATGCAATACTGAACTCACTGCCCAAGTCTTATCTCCCATTCCTTACACATTATAGAATGTCAAAGCCTGAAGTGGACTACCATAGGTTACTGGGGTAACTTCAGAACTTTGAGAAGGATCATCAACTCTATAAGGAGTTGGTGAACTTAGTGGGAGGTTTATCTTCTCATTCTTGATCCTTTGGAAAAGGGAAGAAGAACAAGAAGAAGAAAGCCAAGAAGGTGCATGTTCATGCTAGGACACCTGTGCAGGCTCCGACCCTAAAGACCAAGCCCGATAAGAGTCAAGCCGAATGCTTCTTTTGCAAGAAGCGAGGGCACTGAAAGAAGAACTGTCCACAGTACATTGCCTCTCTAGATCCGAACAGATAGAGAAAGAAGTAAGCTATTGCTGGGCAATGTAATTATATGATAACCCCTTGCAATTTCTCTATTTGTGATATTATTGGGTATTGGATATCGATAGCCCTTACTATATTTGTAATTCATTGTAGGGATTGCAGGTCAGTAGAAGATTCGAGTAAGGTGAGAGACTTCTGAACGTTGGAGATGGAAGACTAGTTCTAGTTCTAGCTTTAAAAATTTTGAAACTTGTATTTGAATCTCATACCATTGTTCTTAGTGATTGTCATTTCTATCCTAGTTTCTTTTTAAATATCATTTCTGTAGGCCTTTTGACCATGAATAATTATGAAATTTTAATAAAGAAATGAGTTTGTAATGTCATTGTGAATGGCATTACTGCTTTTTATGGATAATTGAATAATGGTGTGTATATATTATCACAATCTATTAATGTAGTCTATTCTACTACCAAGCAGCCTAAATTAGATAGTATATCAAATATCTACTTATGGCACTATAGGCTAGGTCATATAAATAAGAACAAGATAAACGGTTGACTCAGGAGAGAATCCTCAAAATTAATGATTGTGAATCACTTCCAACCTGTGAGTCCTGTCTTTTGGTAAAATGACCAAGTCATCTTTCACTAGAAAAGGTGAGAGAGCCAATGAGCTCTTAGGTCTAGTACATACTAATGTATGTGAACCAATAAGCACAAGTGTCAGAGGTGGATATATCTACTTCATTACTTTCATAGATGATCTATCCTGATATGGATATGTCTATCTGATGAAACATAAGTCAGATTCTTTTAAAATGTTCAAACGATTCCAAAGTGAAGTAGCAAAATAAACTGGAAAGAGTATTAAAACTCTTCAATCTGATCAAGGAGGAGAATACCTTTCTATTGAGTTTCTCACATATTTAGGAGAGAATGAAATTCTCTCACAATAGACTCCTCCTGGAATACCACAGCATAATGGTGTGTCTAAAAGGAGGAATCAAACTCTGTTAGACATGGTCCGATCCATGATGGAATTTGTCAGCTTGCCGATATCCTTCTGGAGATATGCACTCAAATCGGCTTGTTATCTATTAAATAGGGTTCCAAGTAAGTCCGTAGTTAAAATCCCATATGAGATATGGATATGGCGTAAGCCAGCACTTTCACACCTTAGGGTTTGGGGGTGCTCGATTTATGTCAAACGGTTAGTTACAGATAAACTTAGACCTAGGTCTGACAAGTGTACATTCATAGGATACCCAAAAGAGACCAAAGGATACTTTTTCTACCATGCTGATGAACAAAAGGTGTTCGTCAGCCTTAGGGCAATTTTTTTGAAAAAAAAGTTTCTTGATGAAGGAACTATTGCCTCTAAGATTGAACTTGATGAAGTTCAATAGGTAGAAAGTCTGACACAGAATGTTGAACCTAAGTCAGATTTTATCAGATCAGATCCGAAGCCTAGTGAACTCGCACCATTAAGATGATCCGATAGAGTACCCCACCATGCAAACAAATACTATGAATTCTTGGTCCAGGATGGTGATCCCATTGAACACGATGAGAACGATGAGGACTCGATCACTTATATGGATGCGATGTAGAGATCCGACTCTGAGAAGTAGCTAGAAGTCATGAGATCCAAAATGGATTCCATAAAGATCAATGATGTATGGACATTAGTTGACCCACCTGAAGGGGTTAAATCCATTGGGTGTAAATGGATCTTCAAAAGAAAGAGGGATGCAGATGGAAAGATGAAGATCTATAAAGCCCGTCTGGTTGTCAAGGGATATCGTCAACGTTATGGTATTGACTATGATGAGACATTCTCTCCTATGGCAATACTCAAGTCCAGCCATTACTGTCCATCTAGACTATAAGATCTGACAGATGGATATGAAGATAGCTTTTCTAAATGGAGAGCTTACCGAAGAGGTGTATCTGATACAATCTGAAGGATTCACATCCATAGATGAGTCCAAGATGTGCAAGCTTCAGAGATCCATTTATGGATTGAAGCAGGTATCTTGGAGTTGAAACATGCATTTTAAAAAAGTGATCAAAACATATGGCTTCATTAAGAACAGAGAAGAATCCTATATTTACAAATGGGCAAATGATGCAGCAATGGTTTTCCTTATTTTGTATGTGGATGATATTCTCTTAATCGAAAATTATATCTCCACACTACAAGGAATAAAAGTCTGGTTGTCATCACAGTTCTTCATGAAGGGCTTGGGTGAAGCATCCTACATCCTAGGGATGAAAATCTATAGGGATAGATCTAAAAGGATGCTTGGTATATCCCAATCCACTTACATAAAAACTGTGCTGAAGAGGTTCAGCATGGAAAATTCTAAAAAGAACTATCTTCCGATGGGCCAAAAAATTTCTCTCTCTAAGAAGGATTATCCAATAACTCTTGAAGAGAGAGAGTGTATGAGTAGAATTCTATATGCTTCGATAGTGGGGTTTATTATGTATGCAATGACATGTACGAGACCATACGTGGCATACTCACTTGGAGTAGTGAGTAGATACCAGTCTGACCCAAGAGAAAATCATTGAAAGATGGTTAAAACCATCCTTAAGTATTTGAGAAATACTAAAGACCAATGGTTGATTTATGGTGAGTTAGATTTAAAGCTTATGGGATTTACAGACTCCAGCTTTCAATCTAATCATGATGATAGTAAAAGTATGTCGAGGTATATCTTTACTCTAAATGGTGGAGCCATCTGCTGAAAAAATTTCAAGCAGCATACAGTGGCTGACTCTATTTACGAAGTAGAGTATATGGCAGCATCAAATGCAGTAAAGAAAGCTATGTAGCTGAGAAAGTTCATCATCGAGCTCGGAGTAGCACCCTCCATTGATGGTCCAGTCCTACTCTACTATGATAGCACTGATGCCATAGCTCAAGCAAAGAAATCGAAGGCACACCAGCGAACAAAGCACATTCAACACCGCTTTCATTTGGTCCATGAGATTGTAGATCATGGTGACGTCGACCTTCAAAAGATCGACAGAAAAGAGAACCTAGCCGACCCCTTCATTAAAGCCCTAGCAATCAAGAAGTTTGACAACCATAAGTTGAAGATGGGTATTAGATACTGTGTCGAGTGGCTTTAGGATAAGTGGGAGTTGTTGGGAATTATGTTTCAAAGTCAATCATCAGTCTGTTGATGGTTGAGATATTATAATTAATTTATTAATTAATAAAATATATTTTATCATCTATTTTCATCATAAGTTTACATCTTCTAATGAACTCCATTATTGTGATGAAGTCCTTAGGACTATTTAGTTTTGATAAAGAGAGGATTTATCGATTAGTTCTTAAATTTATTTACGACCAAATGATAGACTATTAATTAGAATGACAGCGTCTATCGAGCATAGGTTGCTATATGCCATATAGGTTGATTATCCTCTTAACCAAGGTATGTGGAGACACTGATATGGCATACAGGTGAGATATATGGGTATATCATCATTGAACTTGACCAACTCCAGAGTATTCTGCCATCGAGAATGTCTCTGATGGAATATAGGTATAAGTATCCCTTAGACCTGAGATCACCTCAGTGACTTGCAAGCAACTCACTGTGCTTTGGTACCAGACTAACTAAATTTCTAATTTAGCAATGGAAGACTTTTAGGCATAGTCAAGTACTTGCGAAGTCAGAGTGTGATCAAGATAGAATTGACCACTCCAAGAGTTGGAGAAGAATGTATCACTGTATTTCAATATAGCAAAATTTTGGTCAAGATAATCCATCAGATGGATTTGGTATTTCGAAATACAATGTGGACAATCTGATCAGAGTTGATAGTTGAACTTTAATGTGTCCTATGAGCATTATGGTCAAGGAGATGAATTATATGGAAACTATATCCATATGGGTTCTAAGGATGGTATTCTACACCTTTGACCTATCCGACCGTCGGGTATCATTACTAGATGGTCATCTTGATTGGTATAAAAATTTATTTCTATGCTACCAGCTTAAGTTCGGACCTATGAGATCACACATATTAGAGATTATGATCTGATCAGATGGTTGATCAATGATTAAGAATCGTTCTAGGGTTAAACAATCAATATGATTGATGTTTAACCTAGTGCAAGTGTTGCAGGAGGATCGATTAGCAATTAGATTGCTAATTGGCTTAATTTGATTAAGCCAATAGACTGAGATTAAGTTTAATTAAATATAATTTAATTAAATTTAGTTTGGGCTTGATTGGATCAAGTTCAATTGATTTATTAGATAAGCCAAGTGCAAGAAAGAACTAGTCCTAGTCTAACTAGGACTCGGATTAACCTAATTTTCTAATTTGATTAAAAAATAAATCAAAATTAAATCTAATTTAATCTAATTTAATTAAGTTCTTAAATGGGTTAGGGCCTTATTTAATTGGATTGATTTAATCTTGATTTTATTTGGTTAAAAGATCTTGTTTGACCAAGTCAAAATAGGAGTCCTAGTATGACTAGGACTTCCTATCTCATTGCGCCACCTTGGTCCCAACGCCCCCCATACCTATTTTTTAGGTATTTTTCATGAAAAATCCCTTTCTTCCTAATTTCCACACCCCCCTCTCTCCCTCCAAGTCATATTTGAAAGTTAGGTGGAAGACCAAGTCAAAGAAGGAATTGGTTTTGCTTAGGACTCTATGAGATATAATCCTTTATTGACCAAAACATCTTCCCTTGAGTGCCGCCCCTTCTTTTAATTAATTATTCTCTTATTTCATGAAAATAATCTTCTTTTTTGTGCACCCTCCCTTGCTGGTCCATGCCAAAAAAATTATAGAGGAGGCACCGGGCGCCTAAGAGTTGGGCGCCCCAACAACTTTCCATGTTTGGATATTCCTAGTCTAGGAATTTGATCTAACTTGGACTCTTCTTTTTTCTTATTTATTGGATAAATTTTATTCTAATTTTTTCATAAAATACAAAGCTTTAGGAGAGCTTTGGGGTGTGCAAAAATCAGAGGAAGAGGGTCCTTGGGCGTGTGGGTTCCATAGGCACTGAACTAGGTGTCTAGGTAAGAGAAAAGAGAAGAAGAAAAGGATCTTCTTCTAGGACTGTTTTATTTTCAATCTCTCCTTCTTTCTTTTGAGTTTCTTTTTTGAGAGAGTCTCAAATCAGCAAACTCTCATCTTCCTTCTCATATTATGGAGAGTCCAAATTTTGAAGAAGAAAGCATCAGATCGATTGTCGAAAAAGGATCAGCATAGTACTAGCATGCTGTGCTGATTTTTTACATCGAACTTTAGATCAGAGATTGTAGGCTCGTGTAGACGACTTCTAGAGGTCGGACACGTGTGCAGCTCGTGACTTCATCGTCAAACCTGGATCAGCAAGTTAGAACGTCTAAACTTGCTCAGATAATAGATCTGATCTATAAACTTTATACCTGCATTTGATGTAGTGTATATCTAGGTTGATTTGATCAACCTTTTTTTCTTATTTAATTTTAATTTTTGATTTAATATTATATCTTAATCATGTAATAAATCTGAGATCTAGGTGTTTACATGATTATTTAAATAAATTTTAGATTTATTTAAGTCTTCCGCTGCAAGATCTTGAAAAAGTTTCATGATCTACCTGTGAAACCCTAGATCTGGTTCCTTTACTGAACACGTAGAATAGTAAAATAGTTTTATTATTGATCTTATTTTTATTTTTAGATATGCATGCTTATATAATATATTAGATCCTGTAGCATGTAGAATTTTTAGATTAGGTCTATAGCTTTTCATTATTAATATGATTAATAATATTATCTATTGTGCATTTATCAAAAAAAAATTTTGAAAGTAGAGCTAGAAATCCTACGCATTCTCTTTCAGTTGGAGCATCGAATCAAGCATTGCCCACAACTCAAAGATCGAACATATGCTACTATGGCAATGGCCAGTAGTGATACAGAAGATAGTGGTAATGTTCTTCTAATTACTAATGAGGTATCTACTTCTTCCTCTCAGTGGATTATGGGTTCTGCTTATTTCCATCATATATGTTGCAAGGAAGAGATATTTGACTCCCAAGAGACTAGTGAGGGTACTATGTTCCTGCTAGATGGATCGAGCTTTGAGATCAAGAATAGCAAGACAGTCAATATGAAGCTCCATGATGAAATAGTGAAGAAGTTGGGTGAGATCTGACACATACCTAGCTTTAAAAAGAATTTAATCTCATTGAGCATACTAGATTCAACCGGCTTCATATGGAAAGCTGATGAAGGAATCTTGAAGGTCATGCATGGCAATAGAGTGGTGTTAAGAGAAAGAAAGTATGGAGTGTTGGAAAGTATGTTCCAAAGTCAATCATCAGCCTGTTGATGGTTGTGCTACCTTATAATTATAATTAATTTACTAATGAATAAAATAAATATTTTAGCATTTTCATTGTAAAGTCTACATCTTCTGATGACCTTCATTGTTGTGATGAACTTTCTAGGACTATTTAGTTTCAATAAAGAGAGAATTTATTAATTTGTCCTTAAAATATTTACGACCAAATGACACGCTGTTAACTAGGACGATAGTATTTATCGAGCATAGATCATTGTATAACATATAGGTTGGTTATCCTCTTAACCAAGGAGTATAAAGATACTGGTATGGCATATAAGTGAGATATAAGAGTACATCATTATTGAACATAATCAAGTCCAGAGCATTCTGCTATCAAAAATTACACTGATGGGATACAAATATAAGTGTCCCTTAGACCTGAGATCACTACAATGACTTACAAGCAATTCACTATGCTTTAATACCAGACTAACTAAATTTTTAATTTAGTAACAGAAGATTTTTAGACATAGTCAAATACTCCCAAAGTCGATGAGTGATTATGATGGGATTGACCACTCTAAGAGTTAGAGAAGAATGTATCATTGTATTTCAATATAGCAAAATCTTGGTCAGAATAATCCATGAGATGGATTTGATATTTAAAATACAATGTGGATGACCTAATCAAGGTTGATAGTTAAACTCTGAGGTATTCTATGAACATTTTGATCAAGAAGATGAATTATATGGAAACTATATCCACATGGATTCTAAGGATGTTGTTCTACATATTCGATCTATCCGACTATCGGATACCATTGCTAGATGGTCATTCCGATTGGTATAAAAATTTATTTTTATACTACTAGCTTATATTTGAACCTATGGGGTCACACATATAAGAATTCTCAATCTGATCGGATAGTTGGTTGACGATTAGGAATTGTTCTAGGGTTAAATAATCAATACGATTGATATTTAACCTAGTGCAAGTATTGCAGAAAGATCGATTAGCAATAGAATTACTAATTGACTTAATTTGATCAAATTAGAGGGCTGAGATTAAGTCTCATTAAATATAATTTAATTAAAATTAGGTTGGGCTTGATTGGATCAAGTTTAATTAGTTTATTGGATGAGCTAATTATAAGAAAGAACTCATCCTAGTTCCATTAGGACTTGCATGAACCTAATTTCTAATTCTATTAGAAATTAAATTAAAATTAAATCTAATTTATTCTGATTTAATTAAGATCTTGGTTGGGCTAGGAGTTACTCTAATTGGGTTAAATTTATTTGATTTAATTTGCTCCAAAGACCATGTTGAATCAAGTCAAAATAGGAATCCTAGTATGACTAGGATTCCCCAACCTTGCACCACATATATCCCAATGCCTCTCACGTCCACCTTGGAAGTATTTTGTGCATGGAAATTCTTGTCCCCAAGCTCTCCACACATGCCCCATCTCTCCCTCTCCTTCTTATATGGCAAGTTGTTCTGGACCAAGTCAAAGGAAGGTAGTTTGTTTTGATTTTGAATTCTATGCGATAGAATCCTAACAAACCTAAACTCCTACCATATGTGCCACCCACTCCCTATTTTTCCTCTAATTTTTTTGGTAGAAAAGAAGGAATAATGTGCGCCCTTTGCTGGTGGTCCATGACTGAGAAGGAGGGGGTGCTCAAGTGTTGGGCATCCCAACTATTGCCTTATTTGGACATACATTGTCAAGGTATTTGACCTAGACAAGGATTCCTACATAACTTTATATAAGAAGGATATTTGGACCTGATTTTTTATGAGTAATCAGATCTGAGAGAGGGCATTTGTAGCATAAAAGAATTTGGGAGAGAAAGAGCTAGGGCATGGGACTTTGTAGAGATACAATTCTTATATCTTGGAGAGAGAAATAAGGAAAAAGAAGGATCTTCTTCCAAGGTTTTTTTCTTCTACATCATTTCCTCCATTCTTTTGTGAGTTTTGAGTGTGTCTCTGATTCACAAGTCTTCCTCCTTCATTCTACTTGTTGGAGAGTCCAAGTTTGAGAAAAAAAAATTCAGATCAACCATTGAAGAAAGATCAGTACAATACTAGCATACTGTACAGATTTTCAGCCATTGAATTTTTTATCAGCAATCGAGGGCTCGTGTGGATATTCTATAGAGGCTGGACATGTGTGCGGCTTGTAGCATCAAATCTTAGCCCCGAATTAGCAAGTTAGAAAGTCTAACTTGCAAAGATAAGAAAGATCTTATCTCCTTTCTAATATCTAGATTTGATCTAGCATGTTATAATGTTGATACGATCGACATATTATTTTTTTATCTTTTAATTTTTGATTTAATAGCATATTTTAATCATGTAATAGGATCCTAGATCTAGGATTTTATGTTATTTTATTCATGAATTAATGTGATTAATTCATCTCTTCTACTGTAATTTTGAAAAAGTTTCAAAAGCTAATCCTAGAATCCTAGATCTATTTCTTTCAATTGGTATCAGAGCCATGTTACTTTATTATATGATTTATACATGTTTAGATTATTTTCTAGATTTAATTTAATTTATAATCTAATGGTTAAATCTTAAAATAAATATTTTAGATTGCATAGATTGATTATAAGATTATCTTGCTGTAAGGTTTATCTCTTACAGTGGAGAAGTTGTCCTAGTACGTGCTGATCTAAAATCATGATCAAAAAATTTTAAATTAAATCTAAAAAATTTTATAATCTAATTAAAAATATTTTAATCTATTTTTTATCATCATAAATATATTAAATTCTATCTAAATTGATTTATGATTGATTAGAATTGAAATAGTTTCAATTACATGGACATATTTAGATTAGATCTAAAGTAGTTTCATGTCTATTTTATTTGCATATTGATTATGATTCAAACATGCAACTGGTTAGTAGAACCATGTTGTAAAAATATTTTATAAATATAAAAATTATTTTTGAAATATCGAATCTCAATTCTTAGCCTAAAACTTAATTAAGAATTAAGAGTTGTTTGATTAGGATTTAGGATTGTGAATTGAAGATCCGATGACACAAATCATAACACTTTGGATTAATGGATTAGTGAAAATTAGATCTATTAATTAGGTTAGACTTAAGGTTAGATTAAAAAATAGACTTAATTAAAGAATTGACTAAATCTAATCAATAGTTATCTTAGACTAGATCAAGGATTTTCTAGATCAATTATAATAGTTGTAGTTGGTCAAGTTCATGTCTTTAACGAGAATCAAGATAGACTTGATTCTTGGCTATGCGGTCTAGCACGAACTGTTAGGCTGATCCAATCAAAACTAATTAACCAGTTGATGTCTAAGATAAGTCTGGCAATCTAGATCGATGGTTTTTAATTGGCAGCCTGCTTACCTAGCCATTTCTAATGGTGTCTAAGACAAGCTTTGGTAGACCTTCCTACCGATCTCACTTACCTGATCTTCTTGATGAAATTATATTTTGATCAGATCACATAATAATTCAAGCTGACCCATGTCAGCTAGATAAATCAATGTGATTGATTTAGATGCCCCTAGACCAATCTAATAATGGTCTCCCTTAATCTGACTCGGTGAAGCTAGTGGGAGGATCATAACAAGCTGGTTCATCTGACCTTCTTTCTTTTTTAAATAAAATTAATTAATTTTTTTAAAATTATTAGATTCTTAAAATAAAATAGTTATGATGATAACTAGATCATAGCCTTCCATTAAGTGGATGATAATGAGTCTATTAGTTGGATAATCATTGGAGGCCCAAAGGCCTGGTGCTTGTCAACTAGTGGAATTATCATTTATAATATGACTTTTTGGCTGTCTTTCTAAATGGTAGTTAGGTTGACCAACCAAAGTTGAGCTTAATCATTCATTTGGTTAGATGGACCATGTATGATCATGTTAATGGTTGGATCTAATCGGATCTTTTCAATAGAGGCTAAAGCCTACTAATTAGGGACTGGAGCAAAATTAAAATTATTAAAAATTATTTAAAAAAATAATTGATTATGAATCTATCCTTATATGTACATGGGTTGACCAATCAAAGTTGGACTTGTGTGCAGTCTATATGGATTCTAGTATCCATTAAAAAATTAGGATAATTTCTCAAATTAGAGGTAGAGGCTATCAATTTGAATAAAATAGTGGAAGAACCTTTTGATTAAAGTTCAAATTTTTAGGTTTAATGAATCAATTACTAATTAGGTTATGGTTTTCTATTGTGCAGAGATGGTCACTTTCCTTTCACTCCAATCATTATTAGATAATGATAAGCTGGTGGAATCTAACTTTGTTAGGTGGGACCATAAGTTAAAGATTGTCCTGGCACAAGAACAAATCTTGTATGTGTTGACAGATTCAGCACTTGAGGAGCCAGCTACAAATGCATGTGGGTCAGTTAGAGATACTTATCAGAAGTGACTTAATGATCAAACCATGGTGCGCTATATTATGCTGGTGGCTATGAGCGATGAGTTCAGTTGTAGGTTTGAGACAGCTCAGTCAAAAGATATGCTTTAAATGTTGGAGGAGTCTTTTGGCACATCCGATGATGTTGAGAGGCACAAGACTAGTTGTGCCATCTTCAATGCCAGGATGAGGGACGAAGCTTCAGTCACTGATCATGTACTATACATGATCGAGCTGATGGACTATTTGAGCAAGCTCAGCTTTATCTTACATGAGCAGCTAGGAAAAGATGCAATACTAAACTTGCTGTCCAAGTCTTATCTCCTATTTCTTACTCATTATAGAATGACAAAGCCTGAAGTTAACGTTACTAAGATTATTTTAGAATTTTGAGAAGGATCACCAGCTCCATAAGAAGTCGGTGAACTTAGTGGGAGGTTCATCTTCTGGTTCTCAATCCTTTAAGAAAGAAAAGAAGAATAAGAAGAAGAAATTCAAGAAGGTGCAAGTTCAGACTGGGACATCTATGCAAGGCCAAACCAAGTAGATAAAGCTCGATAAGAGTCAAGTTAAATGCTTCTTCCGTATGAAGCGGGGGCACTGAAAGAGAAACTATCCTTAGTATATTGCCTCCTTGGATCCAAATAGGCCAAGAAAGAAGAAAGCTATTGCTGGGCAAGATATTTATACGATAACTCCTTATAATTTCTCTATATATGATATTACTGACTGGATATTAGATACCGATAGCCCTTACCATATTTGTAATTCATTGTAGGGATTGCATGTCAGTATGAGATTTTAGCAAGATGAGAGGTTCCTGAACATTGAAGATGGAAGACGAGTTTCAGCTCTAGCATTAGAAATCTTATAGCTTGTATTTGAGTCTCAAACTATTATTCTTAATGAGTGTCATTTTTATCCTAGTTTCTTTTTTAATGTTATTTCTGTAGGTCTTTTGGCCAAAGACAATTATGAGATTTTAAAAAAGAAAGAATTTTATAATATCATTATGAATGGTATTACTATATTCTCTGGATATTTGAACAATAGTGTATACATATTATCACAACATGTTAATATAGTCTACTCTATTGACAAGCATCTTAGATTAGGTAGTATGTCTGATATCTACTTATGACACTATAGGATAGGTCACATCAATAAGAATAGGATAAATAGGTTGACTCAAGAAGAAATTCTTGAAGTAAGTGAATGTGAATCACTTTCAATCTATAAATCTTGTCTTCTTGGAAAATGACCAAGTCATCTTTTATTGAAAAAGATGAGAGAGCCACTGAGCTTTTAGGTCCAGTACATATTGATGTATGTGAACCTATGAGCACTACTGCTAGAGGTGGATACCTCTACTTCATCACTTTCATTGATGATCTATTCAGGTAAGGATATGTCTATATGATGAAACGTAAGTCGAATTTATTTGAAATATTCAAATAATTCTAAAGTGAAGTAAAAAAATAAACTAAGAAGAGTATTAAAACTCTTCAATCTGATCGAGGAGGGAAATACATTTCTAGTGAGTTTCTCATATATCTAGGAGAGAATGAAATTCTCTCCCAATGGACTCCTTCAGAAATACTATAGTATAATGGTGTGTCTGAAAGAAGAAATTGGACTCTATTAGATATGATCCAATCCATGATGGATTTTGCTAGCTTACCAATATCCTTCTAGGGATTTGTACTCAAATTGGCTTGCTATATTCTAAATAGGATTCTAAGTAAGTCTGTAGTTAAAACTCCATATGAGATATGGATAGGATGTAAGCCAGCACTTTCATACCTTAAGATCTGGGGGTGCCCGGCTTATGTGAAATGGTTAATCACAAATAAACTTGGACCTAGGTTTGATAAATGTACATTCATAGAATATCCCAAAAAAACTAAAGGGTATATTTTCTATCGTGCTGATGAACAAAAGGTTTCATCAGTCTTAAGGCAATCTTTTTGAAAAAAAAGTTTCTTGGTGAAGGAACTGTTGCCTCCATGATTGAACTTGACGAAGTTCAATAGGTAGAAAAATCGACACCAATAGTTAAACTTGAATCAGATTTGATTAGATCAAATCTGGAGTCCAATATACATACACCATTAAGACGATCCGATAAAGTAACACGTCAACTGGATAGATACTACGATTTCTTGATCTAGGATAGTCATCCCATCGAACTTGATGATAATGATAAGAATCTAATCACCTATATGGATGCAATTTAGAGATCTGATTCTGATAAATAACTTGAGATCATAAAATTCAAAATAGAGTCCATGAAGATCAATGATGTGTGGACATTGGTTGACCCATCCAAAGGGGTTAAATCTATTGGGTGTAAATGGATCTTCAAGAGAAAGAAGAGCATAGACAAGAAGGTGGAGATCTATAAAGCCCATCTGGTTGCCAAGAAGTATCGTCAACGTTATGGTATTGACTATGACGAGATGTTCTCCCCTATGGTAATGTTCAAATCTATTCAAATAATGATCGTGATAGCTGTCCATCTGAATTATGAGATCTGATAGATGAATGTGAAGACATCTTTTCTAAA
This sequence comes from Cocos nucifera, assembly GCA_006176705.1. Taxonomy (NCBI): domain Eukaryota; kingdom Viridiplantae; phylum Streptophyta; class Magnoliopsida; order Arecales; family Arecaceae; genus Cocos; species Cocos nucifera. The sequence continues at coordinate 54,583 of QRFJ01007571.1, forward strand.
TGGAAAGCTGACCAAAAAGATGTATATGATACAACCTGAAGGATTTACATCCATAGATGAATTCAAGGTATGCAAGCTTTAGAGATCCATTTATGGATTGAAACAAGCATTTCGAAGTTAGAACATGCATTTTGATAAGGTGATCAAAATGTATGGCTTCGTTATGAATAGAGAAGAATGCTGCATTTATAAATGGACAAACGGTCCAGTAGCGATATTCCTTATCCTGTATGTGGATGACATTCTCTTAATCAGAAATAACATCCCCACTGTAAGGAATAAAAGTATGGTTGTCATTTTAGTTCTCCATGAAGGACTTGGGTGAAGCATCCTACATTCTAGGGATGAAGATCTATAGGGATAGATCTAAGAGGATGCTTGAATTATCTCAGTCCATGTACATAGAAACTATGCTGAAGAGAATCAACATGGAGAATTCTAAAAAAAGCTATCTTCTGATAGGCCATAAAATTCTCTCTAAGAAGAATTGTCCGACAACTTCTGAAGAGAGAGAGCATATGAGTAGAGTCCCATATGCTTCGACAATAGGATCTATCATGCACGCCATAATATGTACGAGACTAGATGTGGTATACTCACTAGGAGAAGTGAGTAAATACCAATCTGATCCAGGAGAAAACTACTAAAAGATGGTGAAAGCCATTCTTAAGTATTTGAGAAATATTAAGGACCAATGGTTGGTCTATGACGAGTCAATCTAAAACTTATAGGGTTTACTGACTCCAGCTTTCAATCTGACCATCATGATAGTAGAAGCATGTTGGGCTATATCTTTATCCTAAATGGTGGTGCCATCTGCTAGTAGAGTTCCAAGCAACATACTATGGCAGACTCTATCTGTGAGGTAAAGTACATCGCAACATCAGATACCATGAAGGAAGCTGTGTGGCTGAGAAAATTCATCATCGAGCTTAGAGTAACACCTTCACTTGATGGTCTGGTCCTACTCTACTGTGACAGCACTGCTACCATTGCTCAAGCAAAGAAACTGAAAGCACACCAGCGAATGAAGCACATACTGCATCGCTACCACCTAGTGCGGGAGATCGTAAATTGAAGTGACATCAATCTTTAGAAGATTGACGGAAAGAAGAATCTAGCCGACCCCTTCACTAAAGTCCGGACAATAAAATAGTTCGACAATCACAAGTCAAAGATGGGTATTAGGTACTATGCCGAATGGCTTTTGGATAAGTGAAAGTTGTTAAAAATTAAGTTTCAAAGCCAATCGTTAGTCTATTGATGGTTGTGCTATCTTATAATTATAATTAATTTATTAATGAATAAAATAAATACTTTGGCATTTTCATCATAGAGTCTATATCTTCTGATGAACTCTATTGTTATGATGAAGTTCTTAGGACTATTTAGTTTCGATAAAGAGAGGATTTATCGATTAGTCCTTAAACTGTTTATGACCAAATGATACGTTGTTAATTAGAACAATAGTGTTTATTGAGCATAAGTCATCGTGTGCCATATAGGTTGGTTGTCCTCTTAACCAAGAAGTGTAGAGACACTAGTATGGCATACAAATGAGATATAAGGGTACATCATCATAGAACATGATCAACTGCAGAGCATTCTATTATCGAGAATTGCTTTGATAGGATATAGGTATAAGTATCCCTTAGATCTGAGATCACCATAGTGACTTGCAAGCAACTCACTATGCTTTGATACTAGACTAACTAAATTTTTAACTCAGTAATAAAGGATTTTTGGGTACAATCAAGTACTCACAAAATTTATGAGTAATCAAGATAGAATTGACCACTCCAAAAGTTGAAAAAGAATGCATCATTGTATTTCAATATAGCAAAACCTTGGCCAGAGAAATCCATGAGATGAATTTGATATTTTAAAATACAATATGGATGACCTAATCAAGGTTGATAGTTAAACTCAAAGGTGTCCTACAAGCATTTTGGTCAAGAAAATGAATTATATGAAAACTATATCCATATGGATTCTAAGGATATTGTTCTACATATTTGACCTATCCGATCGTCGGATATTATTGCTAGATGGTCATTTCGATTGATACAAAAATTTATTTTTATGCTACCGACTTAGGTTCAAATCTATGGGGTCACACATATAAGATTTTTCGATCTGATCAGATGGTTGATCAATGATTAGAAATCGTTCTAAGGTTAAACAATTAATACTATTATGTTTAACCTAGTGCAAGTATTATAGGAGGATCGTTTAGCAATAGAATTGCTAATTGGCTTAATTTGATTAAGCTAGAGGGATAGGATTAAGTTTAATTAAATATAATTTAATTAAAATTGGTTTGGACTTGATTGAATCAAGTCTAATTGGTTTATTGGATGAGCTAATTGCAAGGAAGAACTAGTCCTAGTTCAATTAGGACTTGTATGAACCCAATGGCTTTAAAGCATTGGATGAGCCAATTCTCATATCACGATGTTTGTAAGCATTGTCACCTTCTTAAATCTCAATGGCTTTATAAAGCATCAACAGGTGGGTGGAAAGTTTAAAACTTTCCAATGCTTTAAACTAGCATCAGCAAATAAAAGTTCAAATTTTTTCTTTTTTTTTTGTAGTGGTTGCGCCCAACATTCGTAGATGATATTAGGGCCTCTATCAAGATGGCTATATTTGCATTTTATTTTCAAAAATGGATTTCTACCAAAAAATTTTTAGCAAAGTAACCTTCATACTCATTTCTAATTCATTATTCAATGAATATTTTGCCTCCTAAAATAGTACAAGCAGTGAGAATATGATAGGTATGTTGGGTTGTGATGGTTTCATGCATGCAGATTTTTAACTTTTAAAATATAAATATAGTGGAAAGAATAGATTAAAAAACTCTATTTTAATCTATGCATGCATTAGATCTAATCTAAAATCATGCAATAAGATCTTTATATGATGGATGGGATTTAGAAAACTGAAATCTAAAATTTAAGAACAAGAAAATTGAAGATCTAATCTTCATACATTTATGCAGGTAGATCTTCATCATGAACTGATGATCGTGGATGTCTTCCAGGTTCTTTGAAGCTGCACCAGCATCTGACCTCTACAGGTATCCACACAAGATCTTGATCTGATCTGAAGCTTCTTGATCTCACCGGGGTGCTAGCTTTCTTGCAGAGATCACTTCATGGTTGAATAGGATCTTTCTTTCCCCTTAGACAATCTCAGAGAAAAAGAAGATGAAGAGGAAGAAGAGGAGGAAGAAGAAAGACCCTCTTTCTTTTCTCTCTCAATCCCATGCTTAGAAGGATGCTCGCCCAATAGCTCATGCCCCTCTTATTTGAGATTTATTTCTCACATTGAAAATCCCTTTCCCACGCCCCAAAAGAAATCATGTTAACTTCTTTAGCCCCACTCCCTCTTTTCTTGTTAAATAGGCATCCAAGAGAATTTTTGATAAGGTGGGAGCCTTATCTAATAAGGCTTGGGAGGAGGGCATCCAACTCTTGGACGCCTCCCTTCTTTTGTGCATGAGGGCTATTGTGGTGTGGCTTCTTTCATGCAAAAACCAAGAGATGGAGCTCGTGAGGTTTGGGAAAAATGTGGGATAAGTTTTTTCCTAGGGAGGAGAGAGAGTCCCAATCTTCTTAGGACTTCTCTTGATGGCTTAAGTACAACCTAATCAAATCCCTAATCTAATAGAAAATGATTGCACCCAAATAGGAAGATCCTAGTCTAATTAGAAATCTAATTAAATCCTAATCCAATTAAAAATTAGGTACAATCAAGTCTTAATCAAATAAGTAATTGATCTTTCTTGCAATTGGATTATCTCATAATCCAATTAGGCTTGATTTAATCAAACCCAAACCAAGCTATATTAATTCAATTCAATGAGACTCGATTCTAGTCTAATTGCTCAATCAAATTGAGTTAATTAGTAATCCAATTACTAATTAATCATCCTACAACTTACTAACTCTTAGTAAGTTTGATAATTACAATAATTGCATTAGATTAATCATCAATCATATTGATAATTAGATCCATACATGATTCATAATCATGATTCAGCTATCTGATCGGTCAAGAACTTCTTTTATGTGTAATCCCGTAGGTTCTATTCTGTCTAATAGTGAGATATACTATGATTTCCATCATAATATTATTGAAACTTCTTTCAATAGATTGGAACGATTCCAACTCTATCCATCAAGTATCATCGATCATTGAGATGATGCTTGTAAGTCATAGAATCCACCAATGACACCTAGCAGCCATTACAAAAAAGTTGAGATACACCCATGTGAAAGATACATAGGTAAAGGCCTAAAAATATGAAGATATGCCTACACCTACATTAGTACACATGTTTGGTTAAACATGGATATGTCTAGCATAGGTATAGCTTATATCTGTTGAGAAAAATACCTCAAATTCTTTCATAATAAGCCACAACGAGATCTAAGATGATGAATGGAGTCCAACAAGCCTAAAAACATCTCAATCGGAGTTCAGATAGAGGAGAAACGTGCAAAGAAAGGCCAATAGTAGGTTGGTATGGTCTACAGGTCATTGAAGTAGGGCCCATAGCTGGCAGGCTTGTTGGAGGAGTAGCCCAGGTGTGCAAGCCCATGGGGCCGGCCCAAGCATGCATGGCTGTGTGGGCCAGCCACATGCGGGCTGCAGCCCATAGTGTGCTGGGCTGCATCCAACCCCAACATGGGCATCAGCACCGTGCGGGTGCGCACAATTGCCAACCTGAGCCCAAGCGAGTAGTGCATGGGCACGACCTAGGCCCAGGCAGTCACATGAGAGTGAGAGGGCCTGCATTCGAGCATTAGGGTGCTGTGATCATGCGCCAGTACACAGACACATGCGACTACGCTTGGTCACACATGCAACAGCATCTCCACGGAGTCTACGTGCACAGTGCGCATGGACCGAGCTTTCTTATGGGGTTCAAAGAAAGTTTGCACAATCAAGTGGCCAAGAAAGTAGGTAGTCAATATCCAATGGCTGAAGATGCTATTTGAGTTGGAATCGAGTTAGGACTTCGTCCTGTACTCAAATCAAACTCCATTCGAAACCTTTAAAAGGCCTGTAATAGCAGATTGAGAGTGGTGGTGGCTTGATGGTGGTTTTGGCTGAGATTTGAGATAGCAAAGGGCATCAAAGGGTGTCAGTGGATAGTAGGAGGAGGGGGCTTTGGGTAGATAGCTAGGCAGCAGACTATGGTTGTTTCAGAAGGTCTTCAAGAGAGAGCTTTGTAAGGATAGCTTCTTGTTGTGAGGATTGTACAGTGAGTTAAGAGTGGATAATCTTCTATTGTATTTATTTTTTTCATAGTAAAGCTTTGCATGCCCCATAGAGATGAGCCTTTAGGCCAATCTACGTACTTGATTATTTTTTTTTTATTTTTTTTTCTTACCATAATATTTTGATATTAAATCTCCATCAATTGATATTAGAGCAAGTCAATATCATAACAATTGGTGCCATAGCTAGGTGGTATCGAAGAATGGATTGCAGTAGTGGTGATAAAGATCGAAGAATATGAAGAAGACAAGCACAATCAAGATGGAGATCAATAGGTTCCATGGGATGGGCAATTTCTTCTTATGACAAGCAAGGATAAAGGATGTCCTCATCTAACATGGATTGATCGATGCTCTCTTATATGAGGAGATGCCTACCACTATGGAGGTGAAGAATTAAAAATAAATTCAGATACAAGTGGTGAGCATGATCCGCTTGTACCTAGTAGATGATGTGGTGATATATGTACTTGACGAGACTTTCTTGATAGTATTATGATCGAAGCTTGAGATATTGCACGTGGCAAAGTTGCTTATAAATATGCTATTCTTTTAGAGACAGTTCTACTAGCTATGGATGGATGAAGGTCAGAGCATATAGGAGCATCTATTCAACTTCTAGAAGATTCTCACCGATCTTCTTAGTGTTGACGAAAAAGTTGAGAAGAAGATCGGATCGTTGATCTTTACTATCATTGCTTCTATCCTTTTTTGAGGCTTTGGTGACTACTTTTATTATAGATAAGAGCACCATCAAGATGGAAGAGATGATTTCTACAGACTCTAGAATGAAGTTCTTAAGCGGAAGAACCAAGCCTGAAGTTCAGGTGGTAACTCAGTCCTGATGGTGATTAAAGATGATGGCGATAGAAGATAGAGCGGCAGGAGATCGCGAGATGGGCAGTCCAAGTCCAAGATGAGGGATTAGAGCAAGATCAAATGCTATCGGTGCAATAAGTTGGGGCATAAAGTTAAGGATTGCCCATAACTTAAAGATCGGACACATGCTACTATGGTAATGGCCAGTAGCGATATAGAAGATAGTGATGATGTCCTTCTAGTAATTGATGAGGTATTTGCTTCTTCTTTCTAGTGGTTTATAGATTCTACATGTTTTCATCATGTATGTTATAGAGAGAAGCTATTTGACTTCCTGAAGACTAGTGAGGATATTGTATTCCTGCCAGACGAATCGAGCTGTGAGATCAAGGATAACGAGATGGTCAACATGAAGCTCCATGATGGAACAGTGAAGAAGTTAAGTGAGGTCTGATATATATCCAGCTTTAAGAAGAATCTAATCTAACTAAGCAGACTTGATTCGATCGGCTTTAGATGGAAAGCTAACGGAGGAATCCTGAAGGTCATACATGATAATAAAATGGTGATAAGAGGAAGAAAGTATTGAGGATACTACCTCATGGTAGAAAGCCTAATGCGAGATGGAGCTCCAAGTAAAGGTGGATCAGGCATGAGATGGGAGACTCAGAAAGACAACATGCAACATCATAAGGTGAAGTTTCTATTACCGCAGAAGGCTACCCCGAGTAGGTCTCAAGTTAAGAGAATCATAGTAGTCAACAGATATGAGATCGAGCGACTTGGCTCAACTTTCATGTTTGTCTATCCATGATTAGCAGGCAATTGCCCAGGCATGGAGGTGCGAGATGAACTCTCAGATAGGTGAAGACCAACTATCAAGTCAAGATGGAGATTGTTAAGAAAAATATCTTGAATTCCTTCATAATAAACCCATAGTGAGGTCCAAGATGATGAACGGAATCCAATGAGCCCAAAAACACTCCAATTAGAGTTCAAATGGAGGAGAAACCCATGAAGAAAGACTAGCAACAAGCTAGTATAGTCTACGAGTTGCTGAAGTGGGGCCCACAGCTGGTAGGTGTAGGTGGTGTGGTGCTCCCAAGCCTTGGGAGGCCATGGGCGGAGCCAGGGTTAGGGCTCCAAGGAGGCTAGGACAGGTGTGGTCCTAGGGTTAGGATAGAAATTGTCCTAGGATGGAGGCAGCATGTAGCTCTTCACGGGCTTGAGGTTCAGATATTAAGAGCCTCAAGGGGCTTGGTTGGTGTTTCGAAAATCTGGGACACAAGGTAGAGTAAGGAACCAAAGTCAGAGCTTGAAGGCTATAGAAAAAAGATTTTCTGCAAGTTAGTTGACTCAGTCCAAAACTGGGTCGGCTAAGTCTCAGAGCACAGATAAAATAGAGAGCTGCACATTCGGAACTACTGACACGGCACAGGACTGGGCCAGCCTAGTTTCAGACTGAGCTGACCTAGTGGAACTTAGCCGGCTCAGTGTGCTGAGACTGAGCCAGCTCAGTGTGTGGGCAGAGTTATGCGAGGGTCTGTTTTGGGGTAGGGTCTAGGTTGATCTGGGTTAGCCTTGGAGAGTTTTTGAGCTAGGGTTTATTAGGGTTCATGTGGAAACTCTAGGATAAATAAATCAGGATATTATAATTTTTACAATAAGATTGGAATACAATTGAGCTTTTCTCCCTAACTCTCTTCTCTCTTCTCTCTGATTCCAACACCAAAAATTCTAGCTTCTCTCATCTTTTTTAGATCTTCTTCAGTTTGCTGGATTAACATCTAGATTCACGTAAGAGATCGGATCTATGGCTCTGGCTCCGAGCAGCCGTAGGAACAATAATTGGTATTAGAGCCCAATTGAGCATGAAGGAGGAAGAAGATCGATTTTTAGTAGAGATCAGCAGCGAGATTTAGATTAAAAGGCTTTCTCTAGGCTTCATGAGGAAGGAAGAGATCATAGGACTACTGTCCACCATCCCTAGTCAAGGTATTTCTCAGATCTACCTATTTGTTGTTATTTGATTTGGATTGATTATGGAGAACAGCGGGTTGAAGGTAGGATTAGAGAAGTTTGATGGAAAGAAAAGTTTCATGATGTGGATCATAAGGGTGGAGGATCTGCTAGTTCAGATGAGGCTGGATTCGATCTTGAAGGATAGGTCGGGGGAGATGACAGACAAGGAGTGGGTGTCCTTGGAGAAAAGGGCATGTGCCACGATTAGGGCTTGTTTGGTGGATGAGGTTTTGTATGGTGTATTGAAAGAGACAACACATAAGGGATTATGGTTGAGGTTACAGTAATTATACATGAGAAAGAATATGTGCAACAAGTTGATACTGAAGAAGCAACTATACAGCCTTCGGATGTAGGAGGGCGAGGATGTTGCAGGGCATATTCAGCAGTTCGACCGGATGAGCATGGACTTGCTCAATATAGGGGTGGATTTAGAAGAGGAGGACAAGAGTCTATTGTTGCTGTGTTCGCTATCTGAGAGCTTCGATTCGTTGGTGACAATTTTGTTGTATGGTAAGGAGATACTAGTGTACGAGGAGATCGTATCAATGCTCAGATCCAATGAGCAGTAGAAATGAATGATGAAGAGAAAGATCTTTTAGGGAAGTCTTATGGTTTCAGAGAAGCACAGGAAAGAAAAGAAGAAGGACGAATAGAGGGGTAGCAAGGGGTCCAAGAGATGCTTCAAGTGCGGAGAAGCAGGGCACTTTAAGCGAGAGTGTCCACTTTGGAAGAAGTGCAAAGGAGGAGAAAGCTCAGATTCCATCAGTACAGTTGCTGAAAGTGAAGATTCGGATGAAATCTTGGTGGTCTCAGAGGAGCCTGTAGGGTGCGGTATATCTAAGAGGGTTTCGAACAAGTCTGTGGAGTGCAGAGGATCCGAAGGGGCAGCGACGGTGTTCGAGGTACAGCGACAGGCCCAGCAGTGCAGCATTGGGTAGTTGGCCTTGGGGGACTCGAAAACGGAGTTGGCTTCTACGTCATCAGGGAGACTTCAGCTCCAGGTGGAGCACTGGGCAGAGCTGGCTTCATGGGTGAAGGAACCTGTGACACGGGTTCAGAGTAAAGGGGTGCAGAGGGAGGACCTATATCCCAGCACCAGTACTGAGGCTATATAGATCCAGGTAGAGAGGATTATGTAGGGAGATAGGCATGGCTCTGAGAGGATAGTGTCAGGTGGAGCATCAGGATATGCGACGAATGTCGGTAAAGAAATGTTGCATGATCTCCAGGGAAGTCCAAGACAAGTGATGCAGCTGCCAAGCAGAAGGGTACCTACAACTCTAAAAGTGGTGCAGAGGAACAAGCCAAGGACTTCAGCGGTGGAGGCAGTCATTCCGAAGGCTTCAAAGGAAGCTCAGCAGCTGAAGAAAAATAGCAGTGGCAAAGTAAGGATAATGGGCTATCAGGACATGCAGGGATAGCGAGATCGTGCAGGAGGATGTTGTCAGGTGTGTCAAGGCTTGGGCGTACCAAGATAGGATTGTAGGTGGTATGGTGCTCCCAAGACTTGGAAGGCCATGGGTGGAGCCAGGGTGAGGGCTCTGGGGAGGCTAGGACAAGTATGATCCTAGGGCTAGACAGGAGTTGCCCTAGGATGAAGGTGGCATGTAGCTCTTCACGAGCTTGAGATTTAGGTATTGAGGGCCTCAAGGGGCTTAGTTGGTGCTTCGGAGATCTAAAATACAAGGTGGAGCAAGGAACCAAAGCCGGAGCTTAAAGGCTGTAGAAAAAGAATTTTCTGCAGGTTAGCTGGCTCAGTCCAAAACTGGGTCGGCTAAGTCTTAGAGCATAGGCAAAATAGAGAGCTGCGCATTTGGGACTGCTGGCATGGCACAGGACTGGGCCGGCTCAGTTTCAAACTGAGCCGACCTAGTGGAACTTAGCCAACTCAGTGCCGAGATTGAGCTTGCTCAGTGCCGAGACTGAGTCGGCTCAGTGCGCAAGCAGAGTTATGTGAGGGTTTATTTTGGGCTAGGGTCTAGGTTGATCCTAGGGGACTTAAAGCCTGGTTCAAGAGGTCTTAAAGGGGCTAATTTATGTATGGGTTGGGTTAGCCTAGGAAAGTTTTTGAGCTGGGGTTTATTAGGTTCATGTGAGAACTCTAGGGTAAATAAACCAGGATATTGTAACTTTTACAATAAGATTGGAATACAATTGAGCTTTTCTCCCTAACTCTCTTCTCTCTGGTTTGAATGCCAAAAATCCTAGCTTCTCTCATCTTTCTTAGATTTTTTTCAGTTTGCTGGATTAACATCCAAGTTTATGTAAGAGATCGGATCTATGGCTGTGGCTCCGAGCAGCCATAGGGACAACAGCAGGCCCACTAGAGGAGTGGCCTAGGTGCACAGGCCTATGGGGCCGGCCCAGGCATGCGTGGGTGCATGGGCCAGCCACGTGTGGGCACGGCCTTGGCACGCATGCTCGTGGGGCTAGCCCAGGCATGCACGAGTGTGTAGGCCAGCCATGTGCGAACACGGCTTGTAGTGCATTGGGCTACATCTAGGCCCAGTGCAGGCATCTACAGCAGGCACCAACATGAAGCAACGTGCAAGCATGCGCACAACAGCATCTCCACAGAGTCTACGCACACAATGTGCATGGACTGGGCTTTCTTTTGGGGTTCATAGGGAGTTTGCATGATCAAGTGGCTAGGAGAGCAGCCAGTCGATATCCAACAACTGGGATGCTGTTTGGGAATCATGTCAGGACTTCATCCTACACTCAGATTAAACTCCATCTGAAGCCTTTAAAAGGCCCGTAACAGCAGACCGAGCATGGTGGTGGCTTGGTGGTGGTTTTGGCTGAGATCTAAGACATTAGAAGGCATCAAAGGGCACCAGCGGACAGCAAGAGCAAGAGGGCTTTGGATAAATAGCTAGATAGCGGACTACAGTCATTTCAAAGAGTCTCTAAGAAAGAGCTTTGTAAGGATAGCTTCTTATTGCGAGGATTATACAGCGAGTTAAGAGTGGGTAATCTCCTCTTGTATTTATTTCTTTTTCATAGTAAAGCTTTGCATACCCCATAGAGATGAGCTTTTCGACTGACTTGATTATATTTTTTTATTCTTTTTCTCCCTGCCATAATATTTTGATATTAGATCTCCATCAATTAGTATCAGAGCGAGTTGATACCACAATAATACCCATGTTATTTCTTTTCATGTGTGTTTTTCCTACTTTATCCACATAAAATCTAACGTGGGTGAGAGTATGTACGTGGGTATAGACTATACATCCTTTTTTTATTAAACATGGATAATTAAATATACACAAATCAGAATTCATGAAAGTTACCAAAGCATGGGTATAAATGGACCTCTACTATCAATAATAAAATATGGGTACATAATCAACTTTTAAATATTAGTGACTTATCTAATTTTTAAACATGGATGACTTGTAATAATAAATAAAAGTAGAAATGATACATTGGTAACTTATTTAAGCATCCTATACCACTGAATAATATATGAAGACTAGTAGTTTCAAAGAGATGAACAACTGCAAATAAGATAATTTTCACCATTATATTAAAGAGAACTGAACATACATAGTGATAGTTTCAAAAAAATTATCCAAACTATTTTTTTAGTTACATCAAAATCTAAAGAACAATGCCATACACAATCAGATTTCTGAATATAAAAGAAAATAAATACTAGAACTCAAAACATAGAATAAATAAGTTCTAGCTAATCTCCTGTACTTTATACATAAGTTTTAAGCTCATTTTGCTACACCAAAAAGAGAATAAAGTAAAGTTAAATTGATGACACCAAAAAATTAATTTTGCAAAATAGAAGAGTTTATCAACCTATGAAGTCATTAGCAAGACAATCCTTATCTTTCTTTGGCACTATCCATCATATCCCCGGCCTGAATTTGCAAAAGAAAGAATATATATATATATATATATATATATATATATATATATATATATATATATATATATATATATATATATATATATATATATATATCATTTTAGAGCACAAGTGACTATCAAAAATATATGTATCTAAATACATAACTTTTTCACCAAACAATGTGAATACCTCCAGCATATTTCATTAAAGCCCAAACAATAAAAATAAAGATTTATTACAACTCAATCGAGATAGTAACTAATTCAGACATAATCAGGTACTCTGAAAATGTAAAATGAGAACTGTGGAAAAATCACAGTATAGAAGTAGTTGAAAGAGTGGCTTCCATATTGCAGACAAATAATTTAAGAATCCTCCAAGACAAAATATTATCAATTGAGGAATTGCACAAATAGCAGACCGTCATATTACTGGATAATGCTTTGTCTATTATAAGTCTACCATTTAGGCAACGAAATAAGTAAATGCAACCAAGAGATTAAAAAAAGAAACCATGGATGTAAAGTTTCCTAAACACTATATAACAATACAATATAACATTAGAAAGTATACGACAGTATATTAAATTAACTTTCTCTTGCTTTAATCAGTAGTGAAATAGCAGAGACATAGCTCTAAAAGGTACAGAACTGCAAAAATATGCAAAGCAAACAAGCATACAACAACTTGAAAATACACTAGCCTCAAAAAGGTATTCTGCATACCCAAAAATATTGCATAGCAATGTCCTTTTTGATTTTATTTTTCTCCTTTGTTTTGCATAATAATTGAATCTATGTAAATGAGAATTGTTGAAGAGATGAGGTTCAACACATTGCATTTTTTTGTACTGGTAATATATTGCATGCAACGTGAGTGAAAATTCCAACAATACATTGAATTACTGCTTTATTAGGAAGCTGACATAGCAATCAAATTACTACTTTACTAGTAATGGTAGTAAGTAGTCATAACATTATATCAAATCATAAAATAAGAAAGGGATTATCCTACAGCTACCTCTGAGGTTTAATTGAATATTCCTAAAATAAGAAAGCTGAAATTTCTATCAGAAAAAGGAATAATAAGAACCCAAGGAACTTCAAAATGAGAAAGAAAACTCATAGCCTATAAAGTTGAAGAACTTTAATTATGACAACAGATAATTCCAGTTCCATTGTCTGAGAGGGTCTAGGAACAGTCACAGATAAATACCGACTTTTATTTTCTAATATTTTTTTAATTGTAAAAGAACATACCAATTCACAAAATATCATGATTCTGTAAAAATATTAAATGTTTGTACACAGCTATCTACACCCAACTCAAAGTCCTTGCGATATGTGTTCATATAAATTAAGATGAGTATTATAAGTTTATTATACCTGCAAGATGCATGCTTTTACTTTAGCTAATTTCTCATACTTACCCTGACAACAATTCAAATAGGATATCTCAGAATGTATTCTTGTGGAGATATAATGAAGAAGCCAATGGAGTCATACACCTGATCACAAAGGGAGCAACGCTCCACCACATCAACTATCTCACAGCAAGGTCATCTATTGTTACGATTTATGATTAGTAATTCAGACCACGACTTGTATCTTAAAGTGGAGTTTGAAATTTAAGACTAATGTCGAAGAGTTTGATTAGTATTTGAAGTGGAGTTTGAATTGATGCTTTGCAGGTTTTTCTTTATTTTCTCTGCTTCTTCTGTTACCTTCCTATCCATCCTCTCCTGCATTGTATTTACAACTGAAAATACAGGGTAAGCCACATGAGTTGAAGCTATGATATATGAATACTAGTCTCTGACACATGCTATCAATGTGGATTACTTGCTCTTTTTGAGTAAGTTTGGTTTCTCTCATTCAGCTAAATGTCTACTTGCTGTTGTTAAATGACATATTACATATTAGATAAAAAGTATATTTTCTAAAGAAGGATTTATTGAAGTAAGGAAAGCTAGATCAACTCTAATCTCTCCCATCCCAAATATTTCTCATATTCCAAAGTTCACTTCACTTGCTTTACATAGGATGCTTTTGGAAAGCGCTGTGGGGTCCCATGTTTCTTCTCATGCACAACAACATAAGATGTCCATCGAAATTGATTGCTCAAGAGTTCTCATTAGACATAGCAATGAGTAAGATATAACTACATATACACAAATACAAATATACATACATACTGATGTATATATGTATGTATCTATATAAGATATACTATAAAAAAATTAAGCATATTTAAATTCTTCAAAGGCATTTAGCATCTCATTATCTAGTTTTCTGTTTTCTATTAATTAAGTTGCAGACCGTAAAAACTTCACAAAACTCATTTTTGGAAAACAAGGGTTTGGAAAATGTTGTCTAGGATTAAAGGGGTGGAGGTAATAGAAAAGGTTAATTGTCAGCAAAATCTTGACTTTTTAGAAAAATTTAGCATTTAGGAGCCCATTTTTCTTAATCAACACATGTTTCATGCTGCATGTAAAGTTTACTTTTATTATAGAATCAGAAGATTTTTCTTTTGTTATTTCAAAAATGTTCAGTTTTATAAAATGCTCTTTCTAACAAGGTAGTTGATTGTTAAAAACATTGTTAAAAAGATTAAATAAATACAGGTAGACCAGAAAGGGAAATTTATGAATATGAAAAATTCTACTTCCAAATCTATCATTTATTAATATGAAAAATTCTACATTTGATCTATGCAAAAAAAATCTGAGGTTATTTGAATCTGTGTCACATGGTTTGAAAAGAATAATGGAAGACTGCATAGCACAAACTGAATCCGTAGAAAGCATTTAGAAAAGGTTGCGGTGGTGCACACTTGAGGTAGCCTTGTAAAGAAAAACAACTGGCACGAAACAATTCATAAAGCTGACACTAAATAATGGGACATGGCTTGATATATATATGGTTGTTTAAATTTTCACGACACAAATGAAAATATTTACATTCAAAGGCACAGCCACAAATTAGTGTGATAGTGCCTTATGTCCAAACAAACCTTAATTTTAGCTAATGTCAATATTATAATTTTGGCAACTTCTCACTTAAGGTTTTATAGATAAGTATGCCATTTTGGTTGGGGAAAAAAAACAACTATGGTTGGAAGACCAAATCATGAAAATAGGCAAAAAAAAAAATCTTGCTGTGCCACTTTTGCATGCAACCTAAAATGAAAGAAAAATTCATCTTCCATTTGATCAAAATACGACTTTGAGCTTTGTTTCTTTTCCTCGGATTAATGTAGGCACACAATTCATCAAACATTTGAACAGCCAAACAAAATACATCAAAATAAAGTAGATTTAAGAATACTAAAAAATCCGAAAGAAAATAGCGCGAATTCAGATGAGATAGCAACTTGGATGAAAGGAAAAAAAGGGGAAAAAAAAAAGCAAAAAGAAAAAATCAAACTTATGGAGTGCCGGATCATCCTCCATTTGCACTCCAAGATGGGAGTGGAAAAGAAGGAGATGGATATGGTCGAAGGAGAAGTGGTGCGAGGTCCCAAGTCCAAGGCTTGTATCGCATGATTCATGATTTCTTCGAGAAGAGGACATAGGAGAAAAAGAGGTAGGATCTTAGGCTCATCATCTTGGGCCGCAAAGTACCATTTTGATCTGGGTTCTCCGCGAGCCTCATCTCGGTCTTCCTATTTTTCTCCCATCTGGCCAGAGGAGCAGTCGTCAGTGACCATAACCAGCCTGATCCGGTGACCGGCAGCAGCAAGCAAGATAACAAAAAAAAAGGGAGATTCGAATTTTTTTTAAAGCAATTTTTGGTAGGAAAACTCATCAAAAATTCAAAATTAAAACCAAGAATTATTGAGCTAATAAGATCGAAGAGATTTACCTAGTCTTTGAGGAAGTTTGATCTAGTTTCTGATGGCCAAAGAACAAGAGAATCGATAGGCAATCCAAAAGAAAGAATGGGAAGAAAAATAGACTTGATGATTTTTGGTGAGAAAAAATCAAGATGTTACAGGCCTTTAAATAAATTTCATTGGGGAGGAATTAGAGTTGGATTTAAACCAGATTTTTGAGTGGATTTGAGACTTCTAATCGAAGAAGGAAAAGAACTCTGTTAAGGAGTTCCTCTTTCGCATTAGGTCGTACCTATCACCATCTACTCTCTCAGATCTCTACTCGATGGTGGCTAGTCACCCTTAGAAGCAATGTTAGGATTGGAAATTTTTGATTTGCAAGAAAAATGCCATTTTAGGAGAAAGATTTTTTTATATATATATATAAAAAGAGTGGAAGATTAAAAAAATTCCTATATCAAAAGTAAAAAAATATAAAAAAATTTTAAATTAAGTTAATGGATTGATTTTAATTTTAAATCAATCAAAATATATTAAATTTAAATTAATTTATTTTAATAAAATAATTCGATCAAATCTAATTATAATCTATTAAAATAAGATGACTTAATAGTAGGAGAGCAATTTATCTCATCTTAAATATGATAATAGATCTCTATGATCAAAAAATTTGATCTGAATTTTAATCAAATTTTTGGATTGACATTCTATTTATTTTGGATCTAAGTCGAACTTAAAAAAAAAAATATGATCCAAATGAAATTTGCTTTTCGATTCAAGTCTGAAAATCTAAAATTCAATCAAAAATATTTTTTATTGATAATTTTTAAAAAATAAAAGATGACTTAATAGTAGGAGAGTAATTTATCTCACTTAAGGATGACAATGAATCCCTGTGATCCAAAAAATCTAATCCAAATTTTAATCAAATTTTTAGATTAGTATTCTATTTATTTTGAATTTAGGTCGAATTTGAAATAAAAAAATATGACCTAAATGAAATTCGCATTTAGATTCAGATCCATTTGGATCTAAGTCCAAAAATCTAAAATTTGATCAAAAATATTTTTATTGATAATTTTTAAAAAATAAATATAAAATTTTATTTGGAAGTCCAAAATTTGATTCAAATTCAATTCAATTTTTAAGATTTAGATCTTCTAGTTTTCTTTGAGTCGGACTCAGATCCAGGTCTTGCTTAGTGTATTTATATTTAAACTCGGATCTAGATTTTAACAAGCAAGTTTAGTTCCTAACTTGGATCCCTATAAGACTCGTTTCAGGTAAGATCCATTATCACCCCTATCCATCCAACTATAGTCAATTTAATTTTAATTTATTTAATTCACTTAAATTATCTTAAATTATTTTATATGATCTACTAAACTCAAATTTACTTAATTTATTATAAATTTATTTTTATTAAGTAGTCTAACTCTAAGATATCCAATTCTAATATACTTTAGCATATTGATTGATTAGTTTATTAGTCAATTTTGGATTGGCCAAACTTAATTTATTATTTGATCCTTTTGAAATGTGTCTAAATTGAGATGCATAAAAAATTAAGAGTTTGTTGGTCAAACAATAGGTTGAATGCTTCTCAAATTTTTTATCAAAATTGATTATCGATTTCTCCAATCCTATTATTTAGTTGATTTAACCATGATAAGTATGGCTACATGACACTTTTACCATTCAATAGAAGTTCTAAATAATACAAATAATATACACACACACACATAGAAATCAAATAAAAATACTTTCTTATTTTTATTTAACTTTATTTTCACATAAGTTAGATTTTGGAAGGGAACACTGATAGGATGGTTTGCATGTAAAGTGAGATGTGAATGAGGCCAGCTTGGAATTATCAGCTTGCTATTTGACTTGGAATTAAGTTTTTCTCCAGATGATGATGTTTTGTTGAATAAAATTGGTTTGGGTTGTGTAGGGGCTCATAAAAAAATTGTTGGCTTGGGTATTTTTAAAAAAATATATATCAAGTCAACTTCAAATGTGATGGGCCCTTTTTTTTTTTTTGGCACTTCTTTCTTAGCATCCGTTACTTTTTGCCAATACTTACTATATTTTTTAGTAGATTTGCGTTATCCATGTTTATCCATTAGCATATTTGATTTAGTCATATTTAATCATTAAAATATAAGTTAAAAATTAATTATAATATTTTCATATTTGACAAATATGGGTATATATAATTTTTTTTCAGAATTTAATCTTTTATCCACATATGTACTTTACATGACTAAAAAGCAAGGATATATATGACTTTTCTTATAGTGAGCATGTAGTAACAACCCAGCAGAATAGAAGAGATGAATCTCTAGGTGTAGTTATCATATGATACAATCCTTCTATCGTGAGTCCCGACTAGATGGAGGTCAAGAAATACTCATCAAACCTCATCATTAGTCATATATTAGATTTATTCGACTTGAGGTCATTTTGTGAATTTTCGTAAAAATTTTTTTTGCTAATCATACTGTCTTGGTCAAGATCTTCTGAACTCAGTCTTATAAATCATATAGGACTACTCTTTATCTACCAAGATCGATAAATTCTATCTAAATGCAATCTATTCCCATAGTGAACTTACTGTAGCTAACATACACTGTAAAGATCCGAATGGCTAAGGATCAAGTATATATAGTCAAATTATGGCAATCATACCGTGAATAGCCAAGACACCATAGTTTAAGGACCTATCACACTACTGTAACATCGAGTCAGTTACTGATGAGTGAGTAGATATCCAAGTAATTTTTCATATTGGTCACGCTTAGTACCGTTGTTCTCTAACAACTACCTACACTCTCGATCAGTGTCCCCATACTATAGACTCAGGACTCGTCTATCTAGAAGGAAGTGATCTATGTACCAATCTCACTAGATCATTCACCATCTCTATGATGATCTACATCAATTAGAAGTAATTTGGAAATTAACCATCAATGATATATATCTCAAATTCTCAACTCTTGAGAATATGTGCTATCATCTTATTAATTTTTTGGATGATTTATGGATACTAAAATATAATCATAAATAAAAATAATCTAATTTTATTAATTTAATAAGTTAAAATTATAAATTATGCTTTTAGAGGGTGTATAAGTGTTAACCAACTTGACTTTTAGAGCATACATATAATAATCTCCCACTTGCTCTAAAGTCAATTGGCTACAAGTCTAAGTCCTATCTTCTCAAGATGGACTTCAGTCTTTTATTGGCTTATCGGCTTAGTCAGCAAATCAGCCACATTATTAGTAGAGTCGACTCTCTATACCTAGATGTAGTTCTTCTTAAGGTAGTCATGGATCAAGTGAAATTATCGCTCAGTGTACTTAGACTTCTGGTGAGACCTCAGTTTCTTAGCCAGGGCTATAGCATCGTTGTTATTGCAATAGAGTAAAATAGCATTTGATCGCATCACATTAAGCTTAGCAACAAACTTCTTGAACTAGAATGCCTACTTAGTAGCTTCTAATGTGATGATATACTCAGCTTCCATGGTGGAGTCTGCTATAATTGACTATTTAAAAGTTTTTTAGCTAATAACACCACCGTTGCATAAGAAAACATAGCCTAATATCAACTTTTGATCATCAATATTAGACATAAAGTCTAAATCTATATATCCTTGCACCCTCAACTCTCCTCTTTCAAAAATCAAGAATATATCCGTAGTCCTTCTCAAGTACTTAAGGATATATTTCATAGTTGTCCAGTGCTCCTCATCTGAATTTGATTGATATCTATTTATGACACTCACAGTATGAGCTATATTAGGTCAAAAATATAGCATAGTATATATGAGGCTTTCTATAGTCGAAGCATAAGAAATCTTGCTCATGCAATTTATTGTCTCCGATGTGTTGGGGCACATCTTCTTAGAGAGATAAATTCCATGCCTAAAAGGGAGTAATTCTCTCTTGAAGTTTTTCATGCTAAACCTTTTCAACACCTCTTCTATATCTGTGATAGGCCTAGCATCCTTCTAGATCTATCTTTATAAATCTTTATCCCTAAGATGTATGATGCTTTCCTAAGATCTTTGATAAGTATCATAAATATATTAATAAGAAGCATCAAAATATATATATTAATTATCCTTTATTCTTTAAAAATTGATGCTTTCATATATTTTTCAAGCAACACGCTTACCAACATAAAGAGCCCGATTCATAGATTAAAAGGATTTAAATTAGAAGCAAATTAGACTCAAAATGGATTCAAAATAAAAGAGGATGCATGCGGCATTACCATAAAGGAAGATATGATTTAGGAAATCCAAAATGATGTATGCAGGATTTTAAAGAAACAAAATTTTTTTTTTGGAAACCAAAGGCTTGACTTCATGGGATTTAAAGGGGCTAAGGTGCTTTTGCACCATCCAATAGCTAACAAAGCTCCAAACATCTAATCATATGACTAGTAGCACGTTGTCCCATATCCAACAGTGGTGGCCCATAGGTTTTGGCATGATCGGATAGCTGATATCAATTTCTTGCATGATCGAATGGCTGGGTACATTGCCGACTGAATCAAAGAGTCTTTAGGCTTATTTTGCATGATCTGATAGCCTTCAATCATCTGATGAGGCGATCTAATAGTATAGAAATGATTTGGGCTCTGATCAAGCGCTGGGCAACCAGTTTTTTGTTGAATTTGAAGCATCTGATCTCAATCTAAAGGCTAGAAAATTGGACACAACTTGGGATGCAGCTACACAGGAGGAATCCAAACCAAACTCAAAGAGGAGTTTGGGAGGAACTTTAAAATCTCTACTTTTTCCTCTATAAAAGGGCCACACCTCTTATTCTTTAAGCAAAGCAAACCCCACACCTCTCTCAGGTCCTCTCTTCCATCTAGGATGTCACCTCCTCTCTCTGCATTCTCTCCTCCTCTCCTCAAACCAGCCATCCTTCATCCTTCCATTCTACCTACCTTCACAAAACTTCTATGCTAAGATTTAAGTTGAAGCAATCCTCAAGCATGCGCA
This sequence comes from Cocos nucifera, assembly GCA_006176705.1. NCBI lineage: Eukaryota > Viridiplantae > Streptophyta > Magnoliopsida > Arecales > Arecaceae > Cocos > Cocos nucifera. The sequence continues at coordinate 75,446 of QRFJ01007571.1, forward strand.
CCTAAAGGACTGAGTTCTGAAAAAGTAGAAGAAGTCTTTTAGCATAGATTGTATTTTTCTTTTCTTTATCTTTTGTAATTTTTTTATGCAATGACTAACATGTTCTCTTGCTTAGTTTTAAATTTTATTTTCTATGCATTAGATCTTGTCTTCGTATTAACATGCTTGCTATTAATTAAGATCTAAATAGACTATATTTGTTAGGATGGGTTATGATCGGAAGATACAATCCACACTCAATTTAATAATTTATGTTAGAGAAAAATCATTGAAAGTCATATTCTAAAATTTTAGAAATTAAGTATTGAATAATTTATGATTCTATAAGAATAGGTCATGATCGAGAGATATGATTCATTATCTAAAAGAATAAGTTATAGTCATAACTAAGTTCTTAAAATTTAAATTCTTGTATTTAAAATAATTATCATAACTATGCTAAAGATAGATTCAAATGCCCAGAATATCTTCAACTAATTCTTAAACCCCCAGTTAATTAGTACTTGCTTTCTTTTATTTTAAACTGCTAGATCTAAATTATTTTTTTTAATTTAGTTGCCGAAATTTCTTTCTTAAAGTTTAATATAAAATTTTATTTTTTTAATTAAAATTAAAGTAACTTAGTCTATAATCTTCAAAAAAATCAACATTCGACTCACTACTATTCTAACCAATAGTAGGATCGATTTAATTAATCTTTGATGTTATAATGACGAGCATGAAAATTTTGGCACCATTTCTAGGGATTATAGCATGGTTGCTTTAATTTTCAAATAAAAAAATTATTTATTATTTTATTTTTTTAGTTGATTAATTTCTTCTTTTGCACTCTTTAAATTTTCACCTTTTATATCTAGTTGACTTTTAGTATTTGAAACTTCAAACCTCCTTTTCTATATTTTCCTAAATATAAATTAAAAAAAAAAAGAAAGGACACTTACACATTATAATACTTAACTAATATAGAGAAACAAATTAAAGTTTTAAAATTTTCCACTTGTGATTAGACATCTTGCTATATTTGTATTTCATATCCATAAATACTTTAAAGGCACAACCCATTAATCAATAAGGTAGGAATTTAATCATCCTTCCTTGGCTCATAAATCACTTTCCTGCATCTGCATAATCTAACTCTAATTCTTAAAATCAATTAGATGTCAACTCTAGAAACTTGAACTCACTAGGACAAGGAATCCTAAAAGTTGGATTGGGTTAAGATTAGTTGGTTTGATTAGTATCTAAGATAAGTAGTTCAGAGATCATGTTATGAAGAAATGTAGTTACTTAATTAGTTCTATTAGCTTATCTGGCCAATTTAATTGATGTCTAAAGAATGCAATGGAAGAACCCCCACCAATCTGACACTTGGTCAATTGAGTGGTAGATCTTATACTTGAAGGGCTCGAAGGTGACCTTGGCATAGTTAGAAGCTATCTAGATTTAGGTTAACCCTAAGATAAAGAGTTCATTCTTGTTTAACTTGATTATAATTAACATCAGATATTAACTAATTCTTTATATCTATCTATTTAATTTAGGATCTTCCAGACTTTTATCTTTAGAATTCTCTCTTCTCATCTCTCTTCTCATTCTTTAAAATAAAATAAAATAAATAATAATTAAAAGAGGATTGCTCTGATCTAGAATCCTTGATTGCATAGCTGAATAATCAAAATAATTCAAGATGGATCTTGATAGTAGATTGGGTGAGCTGTTTCTTAGATTAGATCGTTTAACGGCCATCAGACACTCTCCCAACCTATCTTTTCTTCCTGCATAATAAGTTTGCATAATATGTTTGAGCCCCACTCATTATGTGAGTGAATGCCAACCCGCATACTAATTTTTTGAGTTTACTCATCAAGATCAAACCACCTATAGATTAGAAAATAATCCATAGTTTAACGCTTACAATTCAGGCTGGAGGGTTCAACCAAATTTTTCATAAAAACTACAACCACTGGTTATCCTGATAACATAAGGACCTACATTCATGGATGCCCCTTATTGCGATATGCCCTACCCATAATATCATCCTTCTCCAACTAATTATAATCCAACTTTTGTTGAGAGGTTTCAGCAAGCAATAGAAAGGATAGAACTTAGCCATCAAACCCTTCATTCCTCCATGCAATCCTTAAAAGAACTATAGAAGTTAGTGCTCACACTCAATCAGGAGGAGGAAAGATAGTTGCCTAGTCAGCCCAAGAGTGACTTTGAGAGACCATATCTAGCTAGAAATTTTAATGTTTTGGTATCTTTTTCTAAAAAATTGATTATGACTCTCAAAAATGAAATGATCATAGATCAATCTTGCAAAACCAAAAAGACCAACATAGATGATTCGACTAAGGTAGAAATATATAGGGAAGAATCAAAATGGTGGGATGAACTAATTCTATCACCTTACTGACCTATGGTTCCATTCCTAAGTATCCTAGAATCATCCATTCCTTTTAACGAAAAGAGAGGATAAACTGATGAAATAATAAAATTAATAGAGACTTCCTAAGAATCATAAATGAATAACACACTAGAGGAAGCTATACCCATAATTCTTCCCTAGGATTCATTAAATCCATTTCTGTCTCATTTTAGAGTAGACAATTTTGATGAAGATGGGTATATCGTAGAAGTAAATGATCAAGTAGATATGCCCTATCCTAAAACCATCTCACTTTGGATCAAAAAATATGAACCACCATCTAGCCCCTAATAGCTCCCTTGTTAGAACCACCAACTACTCTAGAATTAAAGCCACTTTCTGATGCACCCACTAACATTCTATCGGTGATCCCTAACCTGAAAGCCCAACTTATTGGTATTTTAAAAGCACATAAAGAAGCTATCAGATGAGATATTGCTGATATGAGGAATAATAATTTTAAGATTTTTATGACTGATTTCTCTGTATTCAACACTACTTTTGAGGATTGCCTCCAAAATCTATTTGCAACACTAAAATGATGTATAAAGATAGATTTAATATTAATTTGAAAAAAGTGCCAGACTTTAGATTAGGAAAAGATTATGCTGAGACATATCATATTCGAGTTAGGGATTAGGATAGTTCAGGCTATAGTTGAAGTAATTTCTAAACCACCACCTCCGATCTCGATCCAACAAATATCATCCCTTCTTGACTATAATATTTCTAGATTTTGGTGCAACATGCTTGCCTAGTACATTCCTTTGGTCTGGGCTAATCATCATAGAGCATTCCATAGATGTTTTATTGCCATGATGACAAGGCCTCCTGATTGGTCCTGTCCTTTTCAAATCCTGAGGGACATACCAAAGTTGATTATAAGTGAGACTCCTTCATAGCATCTAGCTAAAGATGTTAAACTTAGTTCTTGTAGGAAGATAATCCAATTTTTTAGGAGTAGTCATAATAAAAGTCTGCCTGAAGATGTTAAACTTAGCACTCCTGAAAGATAACCCAGAATCATTGTATTTTACATTTATTTTTCTTTTCAGTTTATTTAGGTTCACTTTAGTTGCTCCATTAGACATTATTGAAGCCAAGTTGGGGGGGGAGAACTACATATGCATCTTCAAGGCCAAGGCTGAGCCAAGACATATTAAACCTAGATCAACTCTTTTTTTTTTCCTTCTTTTTACCATCACACTCTATTTCTTTCCTCCATTGAGGATAATGAAAATTAAGTTGGAAAGAAGAATAACTAATTTTAAATTTGAGTGAATCCTAAAGTATAATTTAAAATAATTAGCTTTTTGTACCCAAACTTTATTTTGATTAAGAGTTAATTAGGCATCCTAATCAATAAATGATTAATGATCTAAGATAATTAGAGATACTGAGAGATAAATTATTAAAAAAATCAAATGAATGATAGTATTTGGATCAGACCAAATTTTAAGAGTGACTCTAGAACCCTCTTCTTATCTATCTCAATGCAAAAGTTTTTTTTAGAATCTACATTTTAAAAAAAAGAAGTTCAGCATTGTCCCACCGAGTAACCAAATCCCTTCATCTAAGTAAGCATTATGGTTCGCATCAAAAGATGGAGATACAAGAAACCGCTTATAAGAATTATTGATTTTCATAGACTTGAATCAATAAGCCTAGGGGGTGTTCTATACCTAGTACTCTAAAATCAATTGGTTTGAGAGTCATTGGTTGAAGGCTTGCTACAAGAGTCAACATGAAAGTCTAGAAAAAAAGAAAAAAAATAATAATAGTGGATAATAAGAGGACTAAATTATAAGAAGATAATAAACCTAGTGTTGACCCTGAGATTGATTTTGATGATTTCAAAATATTGAGTATATTATGTATCTAATCATATGTTTCAAGAATATGTGTAGGATTTTTTAAGTATCCAAAATGAAGAATTTATCTCAAGAATAAATCTTCTCAAAATGCCATGCCAAAATACTTAAAAGAGCAAATTCACACAAATTTGGATGGCTTGGTATGAAGAAAGTATGATTGAAAGAAGAGAAATTAAAATTGAAGAAAGCAATTATGTTTAAAAAAATTTGGGACCAAGAAACTCAAGTTTGGAAGGTCAAACATTGAAAAAAATTGAAGTCAGGATTTTTCGAGATGTCTCGGATTTTTTTCGAGAGCTCTCGAGTGGTCTGGCATAATGAAACAGTATCTGGCATAGTCTCAAGAGGTCTCGAGTTAAACTCGAGATGTCTTGATCTCAGGAGACAGAAACTTAGTTTCTATACTCTAAGAGCGAGAGGTCTCGCAATTTCAATGAGACATCTCATGAAAAATTAAGAGGTCTCAAAATCTGACGAGAGGTCTCATGAAAAATCAAGAGGTTTCGATCTACACGGATAACCTTCAATGGATAGTTTTTCAGCGGCTATTTTTCGATCTCAATGACTATTTTAGAGCTTTTAACGGCTAGAACTCTTACTCCAACCTTCTCTAAAGGTATTTAAAGGTGGATAATCAATTAGAAGAAAGAGATTAAGGATTTAGAGAGAGAATCTTTTAGATTTTGTGAGGAACATTAAATATCCAAAGAAAAGGGAAAAGAGAGGAGTGTTGTGCATAGATTTCGATGAGCCTTCAAAGCAATCTTCTCCAACATCTTTCACATCCTCTCAAGCATAATTTGAAAAAAAGCTAAGCATCAATTGAGCATATTATCGGCTTGTTCTTTAGAATTTAAAAGAGCTTATACTCTATTTTTTATATTGCGCTGAAACTTTACTTGTATTTTTTGATTTCTTTACAAGATTCTTTAGAGGAAAGAAACTTGAAGTTTAAGTCCGTCCAAGCCTGATATTGGATATTGTAGATTTTGGTTGGTGATCCCAGAAAACCAACTAGATTGTTAGTAAACTCAAAAAACTAACGGTGTTAGATTTTGGTTGGTGCTCCTATGAAAACCAACTAGATTTGTTTGTGAGCCTGAGAAAACAAACACACTATAATCAAAGATAGATTATAATAGAATTTCTAAGAGAAGCTTGGATAGTGGACGTAGGAGCGGATTGCTTCGAATCACTATAAATTTTTGTGTGTTTGTATTGTGCTTTTTTTTTCTATCTCTCTATATACTTTGCGTGCTTATAATTCTTATTTTACTTTCATAGTTTGATTTTGTTATCTTAATTCTGCTACTCATATTATATATATCTCATCCTCACCACTTAGATTAAAATCAAAGCACATAATTGCTTAGAGTTAAATTTGGCCAAAGCTTTTATAAGAACCCAATTTACCCTCCCCTCTTGGGTTGTTACCTCTGGGCAATAATTGGTATCAGAGCAGGTGCTTTGTTATTGATTATTGATCTAACCGTCTAGAGCTAAAGATTATGGCAATCCAAATGGAGTCTTTGTTTAGTAAAGGATATTCTATAGATAGACCTCCACTTTTTAATGGCTCACATTATAGTTATTAGAAAGCATGCATGCATATCTTCATACAAGCACATGATTATAATCTATGAAAGATTATAATCGATGGCTCACACACCCCCAAAGCATTGAAAAAGCATGATAAAGAAATGGCGCAATTTAATGCTAAGGCTATGAATATACTTTATTGCTCCTTAGAGTTAAATGTATTTGATATAATTTCTTCATGTATTTTAGCAAAACATGTATGGAAGAAATTGGAAAGAATTTACGAGGGAGCAAATCAAATAGAAGAATTAAGGTCCTAAGAAGAAAAAGAAGCTCACTCCAGCATATGCCTCGTGGCTCATAAGGATGAAAAGAGGAAGAAAAGAAAGAAACAAAAGAAAAAAAAGCATTGATTAAAGGGGAGCAAAGCAAAGAAGAAAAGAATGAGTAAAAGAAAGAAAGCATGATAAATCCTTGCTTGATGGCTCAAAATGATGAGGTAAATATTGATAATTCTTCTAAATTTATATTTGATGAGCTTCAAGAAGCCTTTAATAAACTTATGTATGAATTTAAAAAGTTAAGGCAGAAAAGTAGGGAGCTTAAAAAGAATAATTTCAATTTAATGAAAGAAAAAAATTCTTTAGCTAAAGAAAAAAAAATCTGATTAAATCTAAAAATTCTTTAGATAAAGAAATTCTTGAGCTTAAAAATAAAAATAATATTCTAAAATATTTTCTAAAAGAAAATGAAAATCTTTCAATTGAAAAGAAAGAGCTCTTGGAATAAAATAAGAAATAAAGAAGAGAAGTTGAGGTTTTGAAATCTATAGCTAAAAAGTTTACAATTAGCTTTGAAAATCTTCAATCTTTGGTAAAATACAATGGGGCTATTTTCAATAAAATAGAAATTGATTTTAATACTTCAAGAAAATAGCAAACTACAAAAGATATTTTTACAAGAGCTTCCATCAAAGATCATTCCTTTAAGTGCTTTAAATGTGATCAAATTAGCCACAAGATTTTGGAATGTAACTCTAAAAGAATTGGTCAAATCTTGATAAGATAAATTTAGGTTCCAAAAGAAACCTTAAATACTAACTCCTATGGACCCAAGACAGTTTGGGTACCAAAAGTTTTGAAGTAATCTTGCAGGTTTGCCAAGGATCCAATGCTCTTAAAAGAGAAAAGCATCTTTATTTGGATTCCTTGGATGTCAAGATGATGGATGATGATTGTTGGTATAATCTAAATCTTTTTTTCATCATACCATCAATGATTGTTAAAATCTTTTTGATTGAATGAATCCTTTAATTATGCTTGCATATAAAATTCCTTACTTGAAATACTTCTTATGTTTAATGGATTGATTTTGATGCTTGCAATGAATTCATATCATGTTATTAAATATTTTGATTTTAGAGAATAATATGCTCTCATGTATATATCATGCTATGGATGAAATGGTTTATTTTAAAATTTAGCATAATATTTTAAGTCTTTTCATATCAATTTTATAATTAATGAATTTTAATTAAAAGATGCTTATTGAATATGAATGTTTAAAATGCTAAACCAACAAGAAAAACTAATTTTTGATATTTCCTCATAAAATGCTTAGATATTGAGATTCTCCTAAAAAGTGCATGACTTAAGTACTTGAAAATAAGACATTCAATTTATACAAGATCAAGTACTTGAAGTATTAATTTGAATTGTATCTTAGGTTAACCCCTAAGAATTTCAAAACTTTCTAGTTGAATTGAACACATAAAACCTTCATCCAGTTTTCTCTTGATTTGATCTTATTTAAATTAATTATTAGAACCCCCCAATTGATTATTTTTTATGATCTTCTTGAATCTTTTGAAGACGATATCTAACAAGATATTTCAAGAAAGTTATCATTTATCTTCAAAGCTAAACTTTTAAAGAGAACTTTAGTTTTAAGTAATTGGTATCAAATAGCTCACTATTTGCTATGTATTTGATTGATTTATCTTTTGGCAAAAAGAGAAGAATGTCTTTGTTTCAAATATGATTTTACACAGCTATATGTTTGATATGATATTATTTAAAATAAATTCAAAATAACATACCTTTTCTGAACCTAATTGCTTGATATTTCTTATGAAAAGGAAGAAATGATCTTTTTGAAGAATGACTAAAAATTTCTTTCTGATTTGCCTTAACTAATTTACTGATATCAATTCAAATTGATTTATTATTCTAAATCCTTAAACTATTTAATTTGAATCAATTCATCTTGATTTAATTCAAAACTAAAATCATTGGTATCAAGCTAAATTTGCAAATTAATCTTTAAATGGTATTGAACCAAGAAAATTATGATTTGATCTAAAACTTAGTTTAATTGGTATTAAAAAAATCTTTTAAAGAAATGACTCTGTTAGTTAAAGTAAGAGGGAGAAAATATTAAAGAAAAGATAATCATTTAATAAAAAAGACCTTTAAAATTAAAAATATATTTTAAATTTTAAAAATCTAAATTTAGTGGTTAAATTCATGTTGAATTTGCTTGATTTGAAATAAAGAAGGAAAAAAATTGAAAAGTAAATTAATCTTGCTATAAGTATGAAAAATAGGGGAGAGATATTTTTTAACTTGATTTGATTAAAAATTTTTGACTAATTTGAAAATATATTCTTACTCTAAGGAATAAATTTTGAAACTCATTTAAAAATTTAAATTTGATCCTAAATTTCTCATATGCATTATAAAATTTTTATGAATTACTTATTTTAAAATAATATTTTATTCAAAGCAATGAATTTGAAAATGTGACTATCTTATGCTTTGATACTGTTTATTTTGCTTTGCTCGATACATTCTCGATACATACCTTTTCCAAATCTAATTGACCAAAATTTCTTAAGAAAAAAAAAGTTAGAATATTAAAGTATATATTATACTTGATTTCATAATCAAATATTTTGAAAAGCTCTATTCCTCTTAAAACTTAAAAGTGCATATTTAAAAATATGAATAAAGATCATATTCATTCAAAAAGAGGAAAAGCATATAATATTTAAATTCAAGCTAATTTTTGAAATTAAAATAAATATTTGAAACTTATTTTGAGTTAAATGATAAATTTTCAAAAGAAAGATGATTCATTTCAATTGATTTCATGAATTTAATATATCTCTCAATTTAATGCTTTGATGTTGATTTTGATGACTCATATAAATTAATTTTTTGAACTTAATGCAATTCTTACTTTGATACAATTATATTATTGATTTTGATGATTATTTCTTATTTTTTTTCATGAGCTTTTTGATGCTGTCAAAAAGGGGGAGAAGAATGTTGAGTATATGCTTGAAGAAACTCAATAAATTGTGTTGATGCTTGAAATGAAAACTTAATACTCACTAATATGAATTGATACATTTTTTTATGAGTATATAAGATATGTGCAATGAACCAAAAGAATAATTGAGAACATTCTTGAAGTACTCATTCATATATTTAATCTATACTTCATCATACTTTTTAGCAAAATGCATAGAAATACATTATTTGCTTTTATTATGCATATACTTAGGATTTTGTCATCATCAAAAAGGGGGAGATTGTTGATCTGGAGATTGATTTTGATGATTCCAAAATATTGATTATATTATGTATCTAATCATGTGTTTCAAGAATGTGTGTAGGATTTTTTAAGTATCCAAAATAAAAAATTTATCTCAAGAATAAATCCTCTCAAGATGCCATATCAAAATACTTAAAAGAGCAAATTCACACATATTTGGATGGCTTGGTATGAAGAAAGTATGATTGAAAGAAGAGAAATTAAAATTGAAGGAAGCAATTATGTTTAAAAGAGTTTGGAGCCAAGAAACTCAAGTTTGGATGGTCAAAATTGAAGAAAAATGAAGTCAGGATTTTTTGATATGTCTCAAATTTTTTTCGAGTGTTCTCGAATGCTCTGGCATAATGAAACAGTATTTTGGTATAGTCTCGAAAGATCTTAAGTTGAACTCGAGATGTCTTGGTCTCAGAAGATAGAAACTTAGTTTCTGTACTCTAAGAGCGAGAGGTCTCACAAGATTCTCGAGAGGTCTCGCGGTTTTGACGAGAGGTCTCATGAAAAATCGAGAGATCTCGTGAAAAATTGAGAGATCTCGATCTGCAAGGACAGCCTTCAATGGATAGTTTATTAATAGCTATTTTTTGATCCCAACAGCTATTTCAGAGCTTCCAACGGCTAGAACTCTTACTCCAACCTTCTCCAAAGGTATTTAAAGGTAGAGAATTAATTAGAAGAAAGAGATTAAGGAATTTAGAGAGAGAATCTTTCAAATTTTGTGAGGAGCATTGAATATCCAAAGAAAAGAAAAAAGAGAGGAGTGTTGTCCATAGATTTTAGTGAGCCTTCAAAGCAATCTTCTTCAACATCTTTCACATCCTCTCAAGCACAATTTGAAAAAAAGCCAAGCTTCAATCGAGCACATTATCGACTTGTTCTTTAGGATTTAAAAGAGCTTATACTCTAATTTTTATATTGTGTTGAAACTTTACTTATGTTTTTTGATTTCTTTACAAGTTTCTTTGGGGGAAAGAAACTTAGAGTTTAGGCCCATCTAAGCCCAGAATTGGATATTGTAGGTTTTGATTGATGATCCTGAAAAATCAACTGGATTGTTAGTGAATCCAAAAAACTAATGGTGTTAGATTTTGATTGATGCTCTTATGAAAACCAACCAGGTTTGTTTGTGAGCCTAGAAAAATAAACACACCATAATCAAGGATAGATTATAGTAGAATTCTCAAGAAAAGCTTGGAGAGTGAACGTAAGAGCGGGTTGCTCCGAACCATTATAAATCTTTGTGTGTTCGTATTGTGCTTTTTTCTTCTATCTCTCTATATACTTTGCATGCTTATAATTCTTACTTTACTTTCATAGTTTGATTTTGTTATCTTCATTCTGCTGCTCATATTATATACATCTTATCCTGACTACTTAGATTAAAATCAAAGTTCATAATTTCTTAGAGTTAAATTTGGCCAAAGCTTTTATAAGAACCTAATTCACCCCCCCCCTCTTGGGTTGCTACCTTTGGGCAACACCCAGTTCACATCAAGTTAGAGGTCTTAAAGAGTAAAGTGGAGAGTTGATGAAAGAAGATCTCTAAAAATTTTTATGGCAAACACTCAACCACTAACTAGATTGAATTAATAATCCAACGACATACCTCTTCAATAGTTTGGCTAGGTATCAACTATTGTGCCTACGGTTGCTCGGAGCCATAGTCGTAAATCTGATCTCTTGTGTGAACCTGGATGTTAATCTAGTAAACTGAAGAAGATCTAAGAAAGAAGATAGAAGGGGATGGAGCTTAGGATTTTGGCATTAGAACTAGAGAGAAGAGAGAAGAGAGTTAAGGAGAAAAGCTCTATATTGATTCCACTCTTATTATAAAAGTTACGATACCTGGATTTATATATCCTAGGATTTTTATATGAATCATAATAAATTCCAGCTTAAAAACTCTCCTAGGCTAACCCAATACATGAAAGTACTCATCGAGCTTATGTACATCCAAGTCCCATATGCACTCATCCGCTGGATCTAAATCCAACCCATACATGATTTAGCCCCTTAAGATCTCTCAAACTAAGTCTTAAGATCCCTAGGATCAATCCAAATCCTAGCCCCAAATAGATCTTTCACATGTCTCTGTCCGCACACTGAACTGGCTCAGTCTCAGTACTAAGCTGGCTAACCTGAGACTAGGTCGACTCAGCCTAGCACTGAGTCGGCATAGTTGTGTACCATGCCACCAGTCCCGAACATGCACCTTTCTATTTGGCTTGACCTTTGAGATAGTTGATCTAGTTTCAAACTGAGCTGACTAACCAGTGGAAACAATCCTTTTCTACAGTCTTTATCCCTTGGCTTTGGTTTCTTGCTCCATCTTGTGTCCTAGGTCTCCGAAGCACCAACCAAACCTCTCAAGATCCTCAACACCTAAACCTTAAACCCGTGGACAGCTTCACACTGCCTTCATCCTAGGATAACTCTTATCCTAACTCTACGATCACACCTATCCTAGTTTTTCTGGAGCCAATACCCTAGTTCCTCTTGTGGTCTCTCAAGGCTTGGGAGCACTCCATCTATAATCTTCATCTTGGTGTGCCCAAGCCTTGGCACATCTGGCAATGTCCACCTACACAATTCTACTATTGCTGCATGTCTTGACAGCCTCTTGTGGATACCTTGCCACCACCATCCTTTTTCAACTACTGAGCTTTCTTTGAGGCATTTAGGATGACCACCTCTACCACTGACGATCTTGGCTTACTCTTCTACACCATCTTTGGAGTTATAGGCATCCTTATGCTTGGCAGCCACATTAATTATCCTAGACTTCTCTGGAGATCCTGTAGCATTCTTTTACCAGCACTCACCACCTCTGATGCTCCACCTGACATGGTCTTCTCAAAGCCATGCCTATCTTCCTACATAATCCGCTCCACTTGGATCCGTACAGCCCTAGCACTAGTGTTGGGATATAGCTCCTCCCTATGCACTCCTTTACTCTAAACTCGTACTGCATCTTCCTCCATCTATGAAGCCATCATTTTCTTATGCTCCACCTGAAACTGAAGTCCTTCTGATGTTGTAGAAGCAGACTTTGTATTCAAGTCACCTGAGGTCAACCATTTAATGCTGCACCGTTGAGCCTGTCGCTACACCTCGAACACCATCACTGCTTCTTCGAACCCTCCGCACCCTGTGGATCCCTTCAAAGATATCTCGAATACACTGCACCCCATAGGCTTTTCCAAAACCATCAAGATTTCATCTAAATCTTCATTCTCAACAACTAAACTAATGGAATCTAACTTTTCTTCTTTCTTGCACTTCTTCCGAAGCGGACACTCTTGCTTAAAGTGCCTTGCTTCATCACACTTGAAGTGTCTCTTAGACTTATTGCTGTCCCTCTGCTCGTCCTTCTTCTTTCCTTTTCTAGGCCTCTCTAAAACCACAAGATCCTCCTAGAAGACCTCCCTCTTCATTATCCATTTTCACATCTTGTTGGATCTTAGTATGGATATGATCTCCTCATATACCAGTGTTTTCTTACCATATAACAACGTCATTACCAACGAATTGAAGCTTTCAGATAGCGAACACAGCAGTAATAAACTTTTATCCTTCTCTTCTAGATCCATCCCTATGTTGAGTAAATCCATACTCATCTGATTGAACCGCTGAATATGCCCTACAATATCCTCGCCCTCCTATATCCGAAAGCTATATAGTTGCTTCTTTAGCATTAACTTGTTGCACATGTTCTTTCTGTTAGAAAGAAAAGGGCATATTACATGTATATATTTCAAAACTATTTTGAAATCGTAGCAGAATCAAATAGATTAACTATTTTTATCATGCACTAAATTAGATCTAAAATCTTTCCTAACATGGATCTAAGACATATGAAATCAAAAATTAATTTATGAGATCAGATCTCATATCTTATTGTAGGTTATAGAACTCTGCAGTCGATGATCAAAACTTGACAAGTTTCTGAAGCCATGCAAACATCCGACCTCTACAGATATCCACACAAGATCCGATCTAATCTAAGATTTATCTATCTCCCCAGGGTGCTAGCTCTCTTGCAGAGAAGATTTTTTGATGATTGATTTGAACCTTCTTTAGATTTGGAAGACGATCTTCAATCGAAGAAGCAGTGGAGGTAGAAGAACAAAATAGCAGCAGTGTAGCTTTCTTCCTCAGAGTGCCATGCCTTATACCAATGGAGTTTTTCCTTTAAACTTGCAAGAAAGGATGCCAACAAGTCCCTCTCTCACTCTAGTGGCTGGCCAAATTTTGTTCAGATAAAAAAGACCCCTTAGAGATGTCCCAAAGATAGATCTTTTAAGGGGGTGCCTAAAAGAGTCCTGATAGAGTCAAACTCTATCAAATATTCAAATTAAATTTAAATTCAAACCAAAACTTATCCATATCCAAATGGAAGGATAAGTGGTCGACCAAGAGGCAAAAAAATATGAAAACCTCCTACAAATCAGAAATTTGCATGAGAAGAGAAGGGGCATGGACAAAGGGTGGTGCATGGAAGAGTCCTTCACAAAATGGACTCTAGGGTTTTGGATTGAGCCTCAAACCAAAAATAATTAGATTTAAACCCAAACACATAATTGAACTTAATCTAATTAGGTCTTAAATTAGAATAAATTTTAATCTAATTAAGATTTAATTGAATCCAAATTTAGATCAAATCAGAAATTGATTTCATGATAATTGAGTCATCTCATAACTCAATCAAACCAAATCCAATTCAAGTCAAACTGAATCCAATTCAATTAGACTTAATTTAAAACTTATTTCTTAATCTAATTAAGTCTAATTAGTAATCAAATTATTATTTTATCATTCTTGAGTTAATTATCAATTGTATTGATAATTATACCCTTAACGATTCACAATCGTCGATCAATCATCGGATCAAACAGAAATCTCTTTTGTGTGTAACCCTATAGATTCTATTATATTTGGTAGTGAGACATATTATGATCTCTATCATAATATCATCAAAATTTTTTTAATGGTTTGAATCAACTTCAATACTATCCATCGAGAATCATCGATCATCAAGATGATGCTCATAGATCCCATAATCCACTAGTGATACCTAGCAGTATGTAGTGGCAACCTAGTAGAATGAAAGTATGAACCTCTAGGTATAGTTATCATATGATTCGGTACTTCTATAAAAAATCTTGACTTAATGGAGGTCATGGATAACTCGTCAAATCCCATCATCACTCATATGCAAGATTGGCTCGATTTGAGTTTTTTTGTGAATCTTATGGAAACTCCTTTCTAGTATTCACCTTGCTTTAGCCAAAGACTTAGTGAACTCAGTCTTGCAAATCACATAGGATTATACCTTTTCGACTAAGGTCGATAGATTCCATCTAAGTACATCCTACTCTCAATAGTGAACTTGAATCTACCATAGCCAACATACACAACAAGGATCCAAATAGCTAGGGATCAAGTAGACGTGCAATCAAACTATAGCAGCCTCACTGCAAAGAGCAAATGCACAGTAGGTCAAAGGACTAGTCATACCACTGCAGCATCGAGAATATCACTGATGAGTGAGTAGACATTCAAGTGATTTCTCGTAATGATCACGCTCAGTGCAAGTTATTCTCTAACAACCACCTACATTATCATCCTAGTATCACCACACTATAGACTCAAGACTCATCTGCCCATGAAGAAGGTGATCATGCACCAATCTAACTAGATCAATCACTGTTCTTCGTGATGATCCTTCAATTGAAAGCATTTAAAAATTAACCACTAATAGTGTATGTCTCAAATTCTCAACATCTTGAGAATATACAAAATCATCTTTATTAATTTCTAGGATAAATCATGGACACATAAACATGACTGAAAATAAAAATGCTCTTTATTAATAATAAAAGTTTTACAAGTTCAAATATAAGTCCTAAAAAATAAATGTGTTAGTCAATAATTGACTTTCTAGGGCACACATCCAACAAACTCCCTCTTGACCTAAAGCCAATTAACCATAAACCTAAGACCACCTTTTCAAGATGAGCTTTAGTCTTCTACTAGCTTAGAGGCTTTGTCAGTAGGTTTGCTACATTTTGTGTGGAGTCCACTCTTTGCACCTCGATGAACTACTTCTCGTGATATTCACGTATAATATGGAATCGCCGTTCAATATGCTTGGACTTCTGATGAGACCTGGGCTCCTTAGCAAGAGCTATGGCACCATTATTGTCATAGTGTAGTACAATGGCATCTGATGACATCATGCCCAACTCTGTAATGAATTTCCTGAATCAAAAGGCTTCCTTAGCAGCTTCAGAGGCAGCGATGTATTCGACTTCCATGATCGAATTTGCAATGACTGATTGTTTGAAACTTTTCCAGCTAATCGATCCACCATTACATAGAAAAATACACTCCGATGTAGACCTTCTATCATCGACATCGGACATGAAGTTTGAATCAGTGTATCCTTCCACTTTTAGCTCTGAAACTCCTCCAAAAACCAAGAATAAATTCTTAGTTCTTCTCAAGTATTTAAGAATGTTCTTTATAGCTATCCAGTGCTCATCGTCTAGATATGACTGATACCTGCACATGACACTCACGGCAAGAGCTATATCAGGTCACGTACATAGCATGGCATACATGAGACTTTTTATAGCTGAAGCATAAGGGATCTTGCTCATGCATTTGATTTCTTCAAATATTTCAGGACACATCTTCTTCGAAAGATGAATGCCATGCCTAAGAGGTAGGAGACCTCTCTTGGAGTTTTTCATGCTGAACCGCTTCAGCACCTCCTCTATGTATATTTGCCATGAGAATCCTATCATTCTCTTAGATCTATCCTTATAAACCTTAATACCAAGAATTTAGGAAGCTTCTCCTAGTTCTTTCATAGAGAATTCTTTTGACAACCAAACTTTGACCGATGTCAGCATGGAAATATCATTTTCAATCAGAAGGATATCATCTACATACAATATGAGAAATGTGACAGTACTCCTACTGACCTTTTCGTATACACACGGCTCCTCCTTATTTTTGACGAAATCAAAAGATTTGATCTCATTATTAAAGTGAGTGTTCTAACTCTGTGATGCTTGCTTAAGTCCATAAATTGACCTTTGCAGCTTGCAGACTTTGTGATCACTATCGTCAGATGTGAAACTCATAGGCTACTCCATATAGATATCTTCTTCTAGATACCCATTTAGGAAGATTGTTTTCATATCCATTTGCCAGATCTCATAATCATAATAGGCTGAAATCGTAAGTAAGGTATGGATGGATTTCAGCATAGCAATTGGTGAACAAGTCTGTTGATAGTCAATGCCTTTGCATTGATTATAATCTTTTGCCACCAGCCTCAACTTATTGATCTCTACCTTACCATCCGATCCAATTTTTTTTTTTATAAATTCATTTACGCCCAATAGGTGCAATACCTTCAGATGGATCTATTAAGGACCATACTTGGTTGGAATGCATGGAGTCAATTTCTGACTTCATTGCTTCCATCCATTTCTTGGAGTCTACATCTAACATCGCTTCATCATAGGTTTTGGGATCATTTCTAATGTCTCTATCTCCCATAAGAAATACTTTCTCTAGATCCTCCATAAGTATACCTAAGTATCTTTCTGGAGGATGGGAGACTCTATTTGATCTACGAGATGGAGGTGGTATTAAATTTACTGGCTCATTATTGGATTTAGGTTCTTAGACTCGACGCTCTTCAAAAGTTTTCTCTTCGAGCTCAATCTTCCTCCCACTATCTCTATCTTGGACAAACTCCCTTTCCAAGAAGATGGCATGATGGCTCGCAATCACATTATGATCCTTTGAAAGATAAAAATAGTATCTCATAGATTCTTTAGGATATTCTATAAAATGAGCCCTAAGTGACCTAATCTCTAACTTGTCCGTCTATTGTCATTTGACATGAGCCGGACATCCCTAAATCTTAAGGTACCCAAGAGATGGTTTCTTATCATACCATAACTTATATGGTGTGGTAGGAATGGATTTAGAGAAAACCCAATTTAATAGATGAATAGCAGACAGCAACGCATGTCCCCATAAAAAGATTGAAAGATCTGTGAAACTCATCATGGATCGAACCATATCTAATAGGATCTGATTCTTCCTTTCAAATATCCTATTGAGCTGAGACATCCCTGGAGGTGTCCATTATGAGACTATACCATTATCCTTGAGATAGATCCAAAATTTTTCACTAAGATATTCTCCTTCTTGATCTGATCAAAAAACCTTTATGGGTTTTTTGGTTTGCTTCTCTACTTCACATCTGAATTTTTTGAACTTTTCAAAGACATCAAATTTGTGATGCATCAGATACACAAAACTATAACATGAGAAATTATCGGTAAAGATTATGAAGTAGAGATAGCTACCCCTAGCCTGTACATCAAATGGTCCACACACATCAGTGTGTACCAGGACTAATATCTTAGGACTAATATCTCAGTGCCTCTTTCTCCATGTCCTACAAAGAGTAGCTTAGCCATCTTTTCTTGAAGACATGACTCATAAATTGGATAAGACTCAGAAGTCAATGATCCAAGAAGGTCATTTTTCTCCAATTTGTTAAGTCTGTCCTCTATGATATGGCCTAGCCTGAGGTGCTAGAGATACCTTTAGCTAATCCTATCTCTAAGTCTCTTAGACCCTATGACATTTACAATTTGCTCGTTAATATTAATATTCACATCTTTATGTAAATTGATAAAGTCCATCAATTAGAAAGGCACATGCAACAATTTTATTTACAAAATAAATTGTATAGAAGTCTTTATTAAAATAAAAATCATAATTATCCTATGCTAGCATAGATATAGAAACTAAGTTTTTGTTAGCTCCAGGTACATAATAACAATCTTTTAAAAATAAACTAACTCCTAACGATAATCGCAAAGAATAAATTTCGATGGCTACAGCAGCAACTCTTGCCCCATTGCCAACTTGGAGAGTAATCTCACCTTCTCTTAGCCCTCTAACTTCTTCCAGACCCTGCATGAAAGTGCACAAGTGTGCACTAGAACCAGAATCTAGAATCGAACTAGAAGAAGAGAAAATCATTAGATTAGTTTTAACAATGAGCAACTCAGATGTACCTTCAAAAGGCATATGTGTCCATCTTCTTGTTCTTCAAAGTTGCTAGGTATGCAGGACAGTTTCTTTTCTAGTGACCTTCGACATTATAATGAAAATATTTTTCTTTGTCATTGATCTTCTTTGGAGCCTACTTCTTGGGTTTGTTACCGATCTTTTGCTTCTTCGCAGGCTTCTTCTTCTTCTTCCAAGAAGATTTTCTTTTGGAGGAAGCCTGCTCCATAGTTAGAATGGTTTTTCTTGAACTTTTCAAGGTACTCTCAGTTGTTACCAACATGTTCAGCAATCCAGGCAAAGAACTATCAATCTTATTCATATGGTAGTTTATGATGAATTATCCATACAAATTAGAAAGGGATTGCAAGATCATATCTACCTGCAATTCTTTATTCGTGTTCGTGCCTAGCTTTTGAAGCTCCTTAATGTCCTTGATCATTATCAAATAATGATCATGGATGGACTGCCCATCACACATATTTGCTCTAAAAAGTCTCCAAGAGACCTCAAAGTGAGCCATGTGACTCTGCTCACCATACAACTCTTGTAGATGATCAGCATGTCCCTAGCAGTCCTCGTGTCTTCATACTATTGCTGAAGATCATTGGACATGGATGCAAAAATATAGCACTTCATCTTATTGTCTTGATCCATCACTTCTCAAGTGCGGCTCGTTGATCAGGGGATGGACGAGCTAGCAACATAGGTGCATCCTGGTTGAGGACATGGTTCAACTTCTCAAAACTGAGAATGATTCTCAAATTTTGGGGCCAATCCTTATAATTAGTTTCGATCAATCTATTGGTATCAAGGATTCGGGCTAATGGGTTTGAACTCGACATGGTTAACTGCAGAGAGAAATAATTTTTAATTAGATATTTTGAACTTGTAGATGTTTGTTATTGGAACTTTAAAAAATAAATAAGGACTCCCACTATTTTTATGAATCTCCCACACTCCTTGGGTGGAGAAAATAGAAACCTATATGTGATCAGTTTCTAGTGGGTACTGCAATCTTATTAATTTATGTGCACCTCACCTAACAGTTATTGGTAACATACAAACCAATGAGTGGACAACTCTTTGTCCATTGCTATACTAAGCAAGATTTAGCTGGTTCGATCTCTAAGTCTTGTGACCTCACCTAATAGTTATTAGGACATTTCTTAGTTAAGTTAGACCCACCGTACACCAACAGGTGCAAAGCCATCATTGAGACCCTTATCTAATAGTTATTGGGTCCAACCCCATCTCTATCCCAAGGCATCTGATGCCATAGAGTGGTTGTACCTACCTGATGCAATCGAACCACTATGACCAGCTGAGAATGATCAACACCAGGTAGGCACTCACATCTTTATAATGGTGGAAGACTGCTAGACTTAATATTAATTAAGAAGATTTTGGCTCAGGTCTCATCCTTAATTACTCATATCAGATATGACTAACCTAGTGGCATGGGTTAGCTCGAATCATTAGTAACCTAAGTCAAGACTTAATCAACCATATTGGCCAGGTAAGTGAGTTCGGTGGGAGGGTATGCCATTAACTTGATCTATGCGAGTAGCTCCTAATTAAAGACCATCAGTAGAACTGCCAAACTTACCTTAAACACCAATCGGTCAATAAGCATTGATCAGGTTAGCTAATTAATTCAAGCTTGAACCATAGAACCAAATTAAGTCTTTTGATTTGATCGACAACATGTGGCTATTAGTCGATCTGACCAAACTTACGTCTATTTGGATTAGACATGAGAGATTAGATCTAAACCTGATCAACTATTAATTTGTTTTGATCAACCACTCAAACTAGCTAGACCTAATTGTGGTATCCAACCCATTAACCCATGTTTTATGTAGTAAATTATAGATCTTTAATTCTAAATTTTAGATCTTTAAATTCACTTCTTAATTCTTAATTAAGTATATTATGATCATGGGTTTAGTTTAGATGTCAAAATAATTTCAGATCTAAACTATACTAGGTTTACATTTCAAATTAGGTGAAATATAGCATTGTTTCATATCTAAATTAAAATCAAATATCATATATATGAAAATCAGATCTAAAACTAATTAAGCATGTATCATATAAATGCAAAATTAAAATCTAAAGAAAGATCAAATATGATTGAAAACTATTTTCAAAAACTATTTATCAAAAATTAGATTTTGGGTTTTTTTTTTTGTTGATTTGATCAGTGATCTAAAATATCTATGTATCTCATACATGATTCAATAATTTTAGATCTAAATAAAACTAAAATAAATCATTTAAATCAGAAGCTAACTTTTAGATCTAAGATTAAAATTAGATTAAATATCTCTCTTATAACTGAATGGCCATAGAGATTAATCTAATCTAAATACTATGCACAAGGAATATAGATCTATGCATCTCATACATGATTCAATAATCTCAGATCTGAATAAAACTAAAATAAATCATTTAAATTAGAAACTAACTTTTAGATCTATGATTAAAATTAGATTAAATATGTCTAATTGAAATCATGGCTCTGATACTATTGTTAAAAGGAAAGGACAGATTACATAAATGTATTTCAAAACTATTTCGAAATTGCAGTGAAATCAAATAGATTAACTATTTTTATTATGTACTAAATTAGATCTAAAATCTTTTCTAACATGGATCTAAGACATATGAAATTCAAAATTAATTTATAGGATTAGATCTCATACCTTATCATGGGTCGAAGAACTCCATAGCCGATGATCAAAACTTGATAGGTTCCTAAAGCCGCACAAATGCTCGGCCTCTATAGGTATCCACATGAGATTCTATCTGATCCAAAACTTGTCTATCTCCCCAAGGTGATAGCTCTCTTATAGAGAAGATCTTTTGATAATTGATTTGAACATTCTTCAGATCTAGAAGATGATCTTTAGTCGAAGAAGCAGTGGAGGTAGAAGAAAAAAATAGCAGCTACGCAATTTTCTTTCTCGGAGTGCCACGCCTTGTACCAATGAAGTTTTCCCTTCAAACTTGGAAGGGAGATGCCAACAAGTCCCTCTCTCACTCTTATGGCTGGCCAAATTTTGTTCGGATCAAAAAGACCCCTTAGAGGTGTCCCAAAGATAGATCGTTTAAGAGAGTGCCTAGAAGAGTCCTGATAGAGTCAAACTCAATCAAATATACAAATTAAATTTTAAATTCTAATCAAAACTCATCCATATCCAAATGGGAGGATAAGTGGTCGACCAAGAGGTGAGAAAACATAAAAAACCTCAAGCAAATTTGAAATTTGCATGAGAAGAGAAGGGGCATGGACAAAGGATGGTGCATGGAAGAGTCCTTCACAAACTGGACTCTACGATTTTGGATTGAGCCTCAAACAAAAAATAATTTGGTTTAAACCCAAACATCTAATTAAACCTAATCTAATTAGACCTCTAATCAGATTAAATTCTAATCTAATTAAGTTTTAATTAAATTCAAATTCAGATCAAATCAAAAATTGATTCCATGATAATTGAGTCATCTCATAACTCAATCAAACCAAACCCAATTCAAGTCAAACTAAATCCAATTCAATTAGACTTGATTTAAAACTTATTTCTCAATCTAATTGAGTCTAATTAGTAATAAAATTACTAATTTATCCTTCTTGAGTTAATTATCAATCATATTGATAATTATATCCTTAATGATTCACAATCATCGATCAATCATCGGATCAGACAGAAATCTCTTTTTTGTGTGATCCCGTAGGTTCTATTCTATCTAGTAGTGAGAAACATTATGATCTCTATCATAATATCATCAAAACTTCTTTTGATGGGTTGGATCAATTCCAACACTATCCATCAAGAATCATCGATCATCAAGACGATGCTCGTGGGTTCTACAATCTATTAGTGACACCTAGCAGTATGTAGTGGCGATCCAGTAGGATGGAAGTATGAACCTCTTGGTATAGTTATCATATGACTTAGTTCTTTTATCAAAAATCCTAACTTGATGAAGGTCATGGATAACTCGTCAAATCCCATCGTCAGTCATATGAAAGATTGGCTCGATTTGAGTCCTCTCGTGAATCTCGTGGAAACTCCTTTCCAGTATTCACCTTGCTTTGGCCAAAGACTTAGTGAACTCAGTCTTGCAAATCACATAGGATTATACCTTTTCAACTAAGGTCGATAGATTCCATCTAAGTATATCCTACTCTCAATAGTGAATCTGAATCCACCATAGCCAACATACACAGCAAGGACCCAGATGGCTAGGGATCAAGTAGACGTGCAATCAAACTATAGCAACCTCACAGCAAATAGCCAATGCACAGCAAGTCAAAGGACTAGTCATACCACTATAGCATTGAGAATATCACTGATGAGTGAGTAGACATCCAATTGGTTTCTCATAATGGTCACGCTCAGTGCAAGTTGTTCTCTAACAACCACCTGCATTATCATCCTAGTATCACCATACTATAGACTCAAGACTCATCTACCCATGAAGAAGGTGATCATGCACCAATCTAACTAGATCAATCACTATCCTTCGTGATAATCCTTCAATTGGAAGCATTTAAAAATTAACCACTAATAGTGTATGTCTCAAATTCTCAACATCTTGAGAATATGCAAAATCATCTTTGTTAATTTCTAGGATAAATCATGGACACATAAACATGACTGAAAATAAAAATGCTCTTTATTAATAATAAAAATTTTACAAGTTCAAATATAACTCCTAAAAAATAAATATGTTAGTCAATAATTAACTTTCTAGGGCACACATCCAACAAACTCCCTCTTGACCTAAAGCCAATTAACCATAAACCTAAGACCACCTTTTCAAGATGAGCTTCAATCTTCTACTAGCTTAGAGGCTTTGTCAATAGATCCGCTACATTTTATGCAGAGTCGACTCTTTGCACCTCGATGAACTGCTTCTCATGATATTCACGTATAATATGGAATCACCGTTCAATATGCTTGGACTTTTGATGAGACCTGGGCTCCTTAGCAAGAGCTATGGCACCATTATTGTCATAGTGCAGTAGAATGGCATCTGATAACATCATGCCCAACTCTATAATGAGTTTCTTGAATCAGAAGGCTTCCTTAGCAGCTTCAGAGGCAGCGATGTATTTGGCTTCCATGGTCGAATATGCAATGATTGATTGTTTAGAACTTTTCTAGCTAACCGATCCACCATTACATAGAAAAATACACTTCGATGTAGACCTTCTATCATCGACATCGGACATGAAGTTTGAATTAGTGTATCCTTCCACTTTTAGCTCTGAAACTCCTCCAAAAACCAAGAATAAATTCTTAGTTCTTCTCAAGTATTTAAGAATGTTCTTTATAGCTATCCAGTGCTCATCATCTAGATTTGACTGATACCTGCTCGTGACACTCACGGCAAGAGCTATATCAGATTATGTACATAGCATGGCATATATGAGACTTCCTATAGTCGAAGCATAAAGGATCTTGCTTATGTGTTTGATTTCTTTAGGTGTATTAGGACACATTTTCTTCGAAAGATGAATGCCATGCCTAAGAGGTAGGAGACCTCTCTTGGAGTTTTCCATGTTGAACTACTTCAACACCTCCTTTATGTATATTTGCCATGAGAATCCTATCATTCTCTTAGATCTATCCTTATAGACCTTAATACCAAGAATTTAGGAAGCTTCTCCTAGTTCTTTCATAGAGAATTCTTTTGACAACCAAACTTTGACCGATGTTAGCATGGGAATATCATTTTCAATCAGAAGGATATCATCTACGTACAATACAAGAAATATGACAGTGCTCCCACTGACCTTTTTGTATACACACAGCTCCTCCTCATTTTTGATGAAATCAAAAGATTTGATCTCATCATTAAAATGAGTGTTCCAACTCTGTGATGCTTGCTTAAGTCCATAAATTGATCTTTGCAGCTTGCAGACTTTGTGATCACTATCACCAGATGTGTAATTCATAGGCTACTCCATATAGATATCTTCTTCTAGGTACCCATTTAGGAAGATAGTTTTCACATCCATCTGTCAGATCTCATAATCATAATAGGCTGAAATCGCAAGGTACGAATGGATTTCAGCATAGCAACTGGCGAACAAGTCTATTGATAGTCAATGCCTTTGCGTTGACTATAATCTTTTGCCACCAGCCTTGTCTTATAGGTCTCTACCTTACCATCCGATCCATTTTTTTTTTTATAAATTCAATTACGCCCAATAGGTACAATACCTCAGTCTCGTGAATCATATAGGATTATACCTTTTCTACTAAGGTCGATAGATTTCATCTAAATACATCCTACTCTCAACAATGAATTTGAACCCACCACAGCCAACATACACAGCAAGGACTCAAATGGCTAGAGACCAAGTAGACGTGCAGTCAAACTATAGCAGCCTTACTATAAATAGCCAATGCACCGTAGGTCAAAGGACTAGTCATACCATTACAGCATTGAAAATGTAATGGTCATGCTCAGTGCAAGTTATTCTCTAATAACCATCTACATTATCACCCTAGTGTCACTATACTATAGACTCAAGACTCATCTGCTCGTGAAGAAGATGATCATGCACCAATCTAACTAGATCAATCACTATCCTTCATGATGATCCTCCAATTGAAAGCATTTACAAATTAACCACTAATATTGTAAGTCTCAAATTCTCAACATCTTGAGAATATGCAAAATCATATTTGTTAATTTTTAGGATAAATCATGAACACATAAACATGACTAAAAATAAAAATACTCTTTATTAATAATAAAAGTTTTACAAGTTCAAATACAAATCCTGAAGGATAAATGTGTCAGCCAACAATTGGCTTTCTAGGATGCATATCTAACACTTCCCCATATACAATTGGCATAACCTTGACCATAAACCCCTTGGTGTCCTCTCCTCCAACACACCATACAAAACCTCATCCATCAGACAAGCCCTAATTATGGTACATGTTTTTTTCTCCAAAGACATGCATACCTTGTCTATCTTCTCCTTCGGCCTATCCTCCAAGACCAAATCCAACCCCATCTGAACCAACAGATCCTCCATCCTAACCTTCCACATCGTGAAACTTTCTTTACCATCAAACTTCTCAAATCCTACCTTTAATCCACTATCTTTCATGATCAATCCAAATCAAATCACAGTAAATAGGTAGATATGAAAATTATCTTGACTAGGGATGGTGTATAGTAGCCTTTTGATCTCTTTCTTTCTCATGAAGCCTGGAGAAAACCTTAGATCAGAATCTTGCTGCTGATCTTTTGTTGAACCTGATCTTCTTCCTCCATGCTCAATCGGCCTCTAATCCCAATTGTTGTACCTACGGCTGCTCGAAGCTGTAGTCGTAGATCCAATCTCTTGTGTGAATCTAGGTATTAATCCAGTAAACTAAAGAAGATCTAAGAAAGAAGATAGAAGGGGATAGAGCCTAGGATTTTAGCATTAGAACCAGAGAGAAGAGAGAAGAGAGTTAAGAAGAAAAGCTTTGTATTGATTCCACTCTTATTATAAAAGTTACAATATCCAGGTTTATATATCCTAGGATTTCTATATGAACCCTAATAAACCCCAGCACAAAAGTTCTCTTAGGCTAATCCAATACATGAAAGCACTCACCGAGCCCATGTACACCCATATCTCACATACTCTCATCTCTTAGATCTAAACCCAACCCATACATGAGTTAGCCCTCTTAAGATCTCCCAAATTAGGCCTTAAAAATACTAAGATTAACCCAAACCCTAGTCCCAAATAGACCTTTTGTGTGTCTCTGCGCGCACACTGAGCCAGCTCAGTCTCAGCACTGAGCCAACTAACTTGAGATTGGATTGGCTCAGTTTGGCACTAAGTTGGCCCAGTTGTGTACCGTGCTAGAAATTTTGAAAATTCATCTTTCTATTTGGCTTGACCTCTAAGACTTAGTTGATCTAGTTTCAGACTGAGCTAACTAACCAGCAGAAATAATCCTTTTCTATAGTCTTTATCCCTTGACTTTGGTTTCTTACTCCATCTTGTATCTCAAATCTCTAAAGCACCAACCAAGCCCCTTAAGATCCTCAACACCTAGACCTCAAGCCCATGGAGAGCTTCATATTGCCTCCATCCCAGGACAACTTCTATCCTAGCCCTAGGACCATACTTGTCCTAGTCTCCCTGGAGCCAACACCTTGGCTCCTTCTTTGGTCTCCCAAGGCTTGGGAGCACCACACCATCTACATCAACTACCTTTAGGAATATCTAATCTAACTTTCAATTTAAGGCTGAGTCGGTACATACTTCTAATTTTTTTTCTTACTTGAGGATGAGTAAAACTTAAGTAAGGAGGTGTGATAAGTACCATAAATATATTAATAAGAAGCATCAAAATATATATTAATTAATCTTTATTTTTTAAGAATTGATACTTTCTTATGTTTTGCAGGCAAGACGGACACCAACACAAAGAGCCCAATTCGTAGATTAAAAAGACTCAAATTGAAAGCAAATTAGACTCAAAATAGATTTAAAATAAAAAAGGATGCATGTAGCACTACAATAAAAGAAGATACTGTTTAGAAAATCCAAAAGGACATATGCAGCAATTTAAAGAAATAAAAGTTTCTTTTTGAAAATCAAAGGCTTGACTTCATAGGATTTAACGAGGCTGAGGCGCTTTTGCACCATCCAATGGTTGACAAAGCTCTAAACATTCGATTGGATGGCTGGCAGCATGCCATCCCATATATAGTAGTGGTGGCTCATAGGCACTACTACAAAAAGAGTCTACGGTAGTGTATACTATGACAGCGATTTTCGAAATAACTACAATAGACTCTACGACAGTGGTTAAAAAGAACCGCTGCTATAGGTTGACCTATAGCAGCGGTTATAAGAAAGCACTACCATAGGTCAACTTATAGCAGTGGTTCTTCATAACCGCTGTAATAGGTCCAACCTATAGCAGCGATTAACGGCAACCGCTGCTATAAATCGACCTATAGCAGCAGTTCTTTTTAACCACTACCATATTTTTTTATATTTTTTTATATTTTTTTAAATATTATATAATTTTAAAATTTAATATCCATCTTTACCGTTCATTATCTAAATAATTATCATTAGAGTGCCGTCATAAAAGATCGCCTTGATTCGATGGCCCAAGCTTCTTTGACAAAAGAAATTTGATTTCAACAACCACGAACGATGATGTGATGATCTGATAGATGGAGATCTCTAATGGATTCAAAAACCAATAATAATGATCTCGATTATGTTTGTAGCATACTATCAAAGTTTTACTTCAATCGAATAATGTTACCTTGGTCAATTTAGTATAGATTAATTTTGATCGTTAAATGATAAATGAGTGATCAAAGAACCAGATGGTGTTCAATTATGAGATAATTTTTTTTATAAATAATCTTGGCTAATACTTTAATTATTTTTTATGGTAGTGATTATAAAATTTAACTTGTGAGACTAAGAATGATTTAAAACTATATATTGCTTGATAACCATTCTTAAACTCTATTGGTTGTTATGCTCGTACTTTTGCAATATCTGCTTAACATGAATAGTTCATATGAAAATGATTTAAATTTTACTATCATCGCCATATAAAATGATTAAAATTATAACAAAGATCATTTAACTAAAAAATTATCTCATAATCGAATGCTGTTTAGCTCTTTGATCGTTTGTCTAATTTAACGATCAAAATTATTTCATACTAAATTGATCTTGATAATGATATCCAATTGAAGTAAAACTTTGATAGTATGCTACAAATATCATCGAGATCATCATTATAGATTTTTGAACCGATCGGAGGTCTCCATCTATTAGATTATCACATCATCATTCCTAATCATCAAAATCAAATTTTTCTGATCGATGAAGCTAGGGCCATCGGATCGAGGTGATCTTTTGTGACAACACTCAAATGATAATTATTTAGATAATAAATGGTGAAGATAAAAATTAAAATTTAAAATTATATAATATTTAAAAAATAAGAAAAAAATTATTTTCAACCTACGGCAGTGGTTACTGAAATCATTGCCATAGACTTATAGCAGTGGTTAGAAAACCATTGCTATAGATCTATAGCAGTAGTTTTCAGTAGCCACTATGATAGATCTATGGCAGCGGTTCAAAAATCACCATCATCGGTTTGGTTAAAAATTTTCAAATTTTCTTTCCTCCCGAGTGTGCTTTCTCTCTCTCCCCTCCTCTCCATCATCGATGAGACTCCACCCAAGTCTTTCCTCTCGACCGACACCGCCCCTCTTTCCCTTCCGACCGGCACCGCCCCTCCCCGGTGATCTTCGCCCACACCCTGCCTATCCAACCCCTCGACCATCCCACCCCCCGTGCTGCACTTCCCATTCTCGACCGTCGCTGCTCCCTGCCTCCCTATCCTTGGCCGCCACCCCCTGCCCTCCCCGACCACCGCTGCTCCCTGCCCTCCCTATCCTTGGCCGCCCACCCCCTGCCCTCCTCGGCCACCGTCGCCTACCCCCTGCCCTCCCCATCCTCGACCCCGACCGCCTGCCCCCCCACCTTCCTCATCCCCGATCGCCCGCCCCCTACCCTCCCCATCTCTAGCCGCCACCACCCTTGCCCTCACCATCCCTAACCGCCCACCCCTGCCCTCCCCCTCCCCTGGCTTCCCCATCACGGTGCCCCTCTAGGCCCCCTCTCCCTCTCTCTCCCCTCTCCCACCCCCTGCCCTCTTTTTCTCTTTTCTTTCTTTATCTCACTATCTTACTCTTATTTTACAGGTTACCTCTAGCACCGTCATCTTCCTCTAGCACCATCATCGGTGACCCTCAAAGCTTTCAGTGCAACTTTCTCTCTATAGCCATAGGTATAATTTTTATTTTAATTTCATAGTATTATTTATTAATCACTGGACTAGACCTATCAATGGATCAGGTTTGGATCAAAATTTGGATATTCAGATCCAAATTTGATTTTAATTATTGGTATCGGACCCAAACCCAAATACCCAATGGATCCATACTTGAAGTTCCAGACCCAATTTTGAGATCCAAAACTAAGAAAGGAAGAGGGAGAGAGGGAGGGAGGGGTTCGGCCTAACCACCATCGCTGGCGAGGGAGATTGAGAGAGAGAGAGGAAGGGAGGGGGTCCGACCTCGCTGGCATCACTGGAAGGGAGGGGGTCCCGCCTCACCAGCCAGGGAGATCGAGAGAGTGAGAGAGGGAGGAACGGGTTTAGCCTCGCCGCCATCTCTAGCGAGGGAGATCGAGAGAGGGAGAGAGGGAGGGAGGGGGTCCGAGCTCACCACCATCGCCGATGAGGAAGATCGAGAAAGGGAGAGAGGGAGGGAGGGGGTTTGGCCTCGCCGATGAGGGAGATCGAGAGAGGAAGATTGAGAGAAGGAGAGAGGGATCAGGGAGGCAGGGGTCTGGCCTCACCAACGATGGAGATTGATGTTAGATATGTGTACCCTAGAAGTTAGAATTGGCTAACACTTGTAATACATATCTAAGGGCAAAATTATAATTTTGACTATAAATAATAAAATGGATTATTTTCTATCATAGTGTGTATTTGAAAGTATCTATGAACATTCCTTGAGTTAGTGGTAATGATAGTTCATATTTTAAAGAGTTGAAAATTTAAAACATGAATTTTAATTATTGACTCATAAAATGCTTTCGATCGTAGGATCATCATGAGGATGGTGATTGATGCATGCTAATCTATAGCTATGGCAAGTGCATCAGTCGATCAAGTAATAAAGTAAATGAGTAGAGTATCATCCCTAGAGGATGGAAAAATAAGTACTGAAAAGCTTTTTTCTATGCTTTATTTAGAAGATCGATTTATGAGAATAAGAAATAAAAGAACAAAATAAAAAAATAATTAAAAATTTTAAAAAAATAGAGAGAGTATAATTATTATGATTTTAAACTTAAGAGCAATGTGTTACTAAGGCAATCAGTTCACCAACTTAGTCAATACAATATTCAGATTACTAGATTAATTTTATTTTATATGATGGTGGAGTTTCCTAGTTTATTCACTATCCTTTGATCCAGGAATAGCAAAACTATCAATATTTATTAATTATCTTTTGGTCCAGGTATAATTTAAATAAACATTAATATATTAAGTTTTGTGAAACCCTCTAATTAAAATACGTTGTGTGCAAAGGGCACTAAAATTCCAGCATGCATATGAATTCTAACTTGATTTATAATACAAGGTATATAATCAAGAAGCAATAACATAGATGTACTTGGTCCGTAATATCTATGTTCATCAGATCAATTAGAAGATGGCCAATAATCTAAAAGCATTAAGATCAGATTTATATACTCCTCATGAATAAAATTTAAAATTAAAAATAAATCACACTGAATATTGCATCAAAAGAGTAGCTACACCTTAGTCTTAGTAAAAGAAAATTTAGTTCATGATAATAAGTTCAAAAATAGTAAATAAAATAAAACGTATAAAAAAATTAGACTGTTTGATTGCTAAAATTGATTGTCCATCGCTCTTGGCATGGAGAACTTGGTGAAGAAGAAAAGAAGCTCCTTGATCAATGTTCTGATTGTTGGAAGAAGAAAAAAAATAAAAACCCTTTTTTTTCTCTCAAAAATCTCTCTTCTCTTTCTACCTCTCTCCTCTCTTTCTCTTCTTTTTTTTTTTTTTTAACTATCTTCCCTCTCTTTTTTTTCTTTTCTTCGGCAACAGACCCTTTTATAGGCTGAAAGGTGAATTTTTTCACAAAAATCCTATTGAAATTAGGTTTAAAACTCTCAAAATAACTCAAAAAGAGTTCTGGACCAATTCTAATCGTTGGATGTTGATCAAACGGTCCAAAAATCACTCAAAAATCATCTTAAAATCTTAAATCAAGTCAGAATTCATTTGGACCATAAGATCAGCCTTGAAGATCAAATTTGGGCCGTTAGATCGTGCACAAGAAAGTTTTTGATCTTTAGTTTAAAGTCAAGATGAATCTCAACCATTGGATCTCGATCGGGAGCTGTGGATGCCATTCATCAGCGCATGCATTTCGATCATTCAATCAAATCCCAGTGAAAGGTGCCCATCGGATCAAACAAAACTTCCAAATTGCCCTCTATAGACCATGCACGAGCTCGATGTTGCGTGGAC